>JARYGA010004961.1:0-38428 GCA_030545235.1 Helianthus tuberosus
AATCTCAACCATTTTGAAAACTTTATCAACCTTTTCTGAAATCACATTCTGAATCGGGAATACAACATCTAAGAACAATTTGTCCGATCCAATCATGGTATAAACCAATCCTTTTGAATCATCATTCAAACTTTTCTCGGATTTTGTGTTTTTCTGATAACTATCATGAAGATTTCCTTCATCTTCATCCTGTGATTCAGATTTACCTGTATCAACCGACTCTTCTTTCAACACACTTTCAACGACTTTACCTACCACCTCTGAATCATGAGAATCATCAGATTTGGAATAGGTTATATCAATGTTGTCTGGAAATTGGTCTATCATGTTGAAAGCTTTTTCGACCTTTTCCTCATCATAAAACACAAACTTTTCCGATGGTGGAACTTGATGAAACTCTGAGCCAATACCTTTCGTGTTTTGCTCAGAATCTTTCCCATCCGGTTTTATGTTGAAAATACGTTCAAGCACATATGACGACGCGTGATAACTTTTTAATTTGTTGTTATCCTATTCTAAATCAGCAATCTTACCCTTAAGTTTAGCAACATCTTCAATATAAGAATTCACAACTTGTTGTTTTATTTCATACATTCGTTTTAGTTCATTTGATTGAGCAAGTTTCATTTCATTTTTTACTTTTTCATATGATTCTTTTGTAATGTGATAAGCCAATTTTATTGAATCATATTCCTTTTTCATTTCTTGGCAAATAGTTTCTTTTTGTGAACATTCTTCTGTCATTTTAGAAACATTTTCTTTCAAAACTTCATTTTCTTTTTCTATCTTTTTACATTTTTTTGAAAGCGTTTCATTGTTTTCTTTTAAAACCTTTTCATTTTCAAATATTTCTTTGCACTTGCTTTTGAAAACTTCTTCGATTTTAGTGAACTCAAGATCTCTTGTTCTGAACCTTTCGTCTTTTTCAATACAAGCACTGCACGTTTCCATGCATTTCTTGCACTGTTCAACGATTTTGATTTGAGTTTCAGTGTCAGAATTTACCTCAGTGATTGACACCTTGGTGTTTGCTTCTGTTTCTATCTGATCAGCTTCTTTCTGCTGCTTCTCTTCAACAACATCACCACTAACATCTGTTGAACTTTCAACCTTCACTTCTATCGAACTTTCCTTCTCCTTCTTGGCTTCTTCAACTTGCTGTTCTTCAGTAACAGCTTCTTTTTCAACAACCTTCTCTTTCTCAACCACCTTCTGTTCTTCAGACATCTTCACATCCTCAACTTTCTGAATTTCATCTTTCACTTTTTCAATCTTGACTTCCTCAGCGACCTTCTTCAATTCATCAACCATATTCTCAATATTCTTCTTCATTCTTTCTTCATTCCTCTTTCTCAATTTGATTGTCATAGCATCCCTGATGATTTTATCCAGCCTTTTTACATAGGTTTTGTCTTTTGCAACATTTGAGTAATATTCGCCGGACCGAGGAATAACAAGAAGAACATAATCATGAACTATGTCTCTTCTGGGAACAACCGGTTCACCTTGTTTGTTGACATAACATTCTTGTTTCTTATTCCATCTTTTGTTCGCAACAACATTCTCATATTCTTCCTGCATTTTCTCCATTCTGCATCCAACAATGAATCTTTCTCTTGGATTTTTCTCTTTCAAAATCTCTTCTCGAGTTTTCTCTTTGATTTCAGCCATGATACTATCTTCTTGAATCACCTGAAACAAACAAACAACAAAATCAGTTCAATCACTAACAATCAATTGAATCAAACAAGTATCCGATTGAGTGAGTCAACAAAAGTCAACAAAATGAATATGTAACAATGGAAGGGGTGGGGATCCGCTTGGACGAGTATCCGACGCTTTGACCTGAATCACAACAACAAATGAAATGATTAGGATCGGGTGGTAATCCGTTCGGATTGCCACTCGATTTGTTGCACTTTAAACTCGAACAAACAAAATGCCTTGAATTGGATTGTGATGACTTTGAATAGGGTGGAAATTCAATCAACCTACCACTCGATTGATAACACTACACGACAAAAACTTTTGGATCTCAACAAATAAATGTGATTTTCAAAATATACACATGCAATGCATTAATGATTTCACATGCAGTTTGATATTATCAAAGACAATTTGCCGACAATCTATAACACACAAAATCAGTGATTGGGCCGAAAACTGAAGTCACATGGGCCTTAACACCTTAGCTCGACTAATTGAACCGATTAGTATGTTTTATCAATTCAATTAATTGTGCCGACAATATCTACTGATGCTATTTATTTTAACTTCTCGAATCACAAGATCTACTGATTGGGCCGATGGTATGGTGGGCTGACAACAATACTAGCACGCCAACAAACACCAATTGTTATTAAGAATCTATTGGGCCGTAATATTCTAGACAACAGTCGGCTTTTGTCGGAGGCCGTAATATTCTAGACAATCCCCTCATCGTCAGTGAAACGGTAGCTTGGGCCAAAAAATCTAAATCAAAGTTGCTTATTCTCAAAGTCGACTTCGAAAAGGCGTACGACTCCGTGAATTGGAAGTTTCTTATTCGTATGTTGTCTAAGATGGACTTTCCTGAGCGGTGGATTGGATGGGTTAAAGGCTGTCTTGAATCGGGTATGGGGTCGGTTCTCGTCAATGGTTCTCCCACGATAGAATTCAAATACAAGCGCGGTCTTAGATAGGGGGACCCCTTAGCTCCTTTCTTGTTTTTTATTGTCATGGAAGTTATCAGCTTATTCATCAACAAAGCTAGAGATTTGGGCATTTTCAAAGGGTGCCAACTTCCAAATGGGGGCCCAAATATAACGCACCTATGTTATGCGGACGACGTGTTATTTATAGGAGAGTGGACGGAAGAAAATTTGGTAGCTTTGAATCGGATTCTGAGATGGATCGATTTAGTCACCGGCCTTAAAATAAATAGACAGAAGAGCAAAGTTTATGGGGTTGGAGTTCAAGATAGCGAGGTGATTCGGGTCGCTAAGGTGATCCATTGTGAAGCTGGCACGTTCCCGTTTTCTTATCTGGGGATACCTATTGGAGCCAATATGAAAAGAGTGATCCAGTGGAAACTGATAATTAAAAATTTGAAGCTAAACTTTCTAAATGGAAAGCGAGATATCTCTCCTTCGCGGGTAGGATGACCTTAGCCAAGTCGGTTCTCGGAAGCTTGCCTTCTTATTTCCTCTCCTTATTTCATGCTCCGAAAAGTATTGTTAAAAAACTTGAGAAAATTAGGAGGGATTTCATATGGGGTAAGACAAGTGCAGGTCACAAGATGAGATGGATCAAATGGGATTTTATTCTCAAATCTAGAAAGGGTGGAGGTATGGGAATGGGAAGTATACAAAGCTTTAATCAGGCCATGCTCTCTAAATGGTGGTGGAGGTTTAAGGCACACCCGAACCAGCTTTGGGCACATATAATTACGGCTGTTCATGGTGGTTATGTGCAGACTCAGAGTAGTTCGGGCATTATTCCTTTGAAAAAAGTCAATCCCAGGGGTCTGGAAGGACATCGGTTCGATAGAGCAGCCTCTCTCTAAGATTGGGATTAATATTAAAGGCAGCATTGTAAATGGCGGGTCCGGCTGGAGGTGGCGGTCTGACCCGGGTGGCTCGTTCTCGGTTAGACAGGTCAGGGAGGAAATCGACAAGTCTGCGTTGCAGGATGACTATTCTGGGGCTGTTTTCGGGTGGAATAATTGGGCCATACCGAAAGCGAACTATCTGCTATGGAGGGCTATGTTGGGTAAAATCGCCTCTAAGGTTGGGCTCATACATTGGGGCGTTGCAATTGGAGATAGTTTATGTCCCAGGTGCGGTTTATTAGATGAAAGCACAGATCATATCTTCATAAATTGCTTATGGGCTAAATGTGTGTGGTGGAATATTTTGGTCTGGGTCCGAATTAAATTCTTGGATTGTAGTACCCTTCGAGATCTTATTGAGTATTTAATTCAAAATCCGGGTGATAAAAAGTGGAAAAAGACTATTTATATGATAGCTATGGCGACAGTTTGGAGCATTTGGAGGGCCAGAAATGAGAAGCTTTTTTAGGGCAATTTTATTCCGATCGGTAGGATGGTGGACCAGATCAAAGAGGATTCCTTCGTTTAGATTAATAATTGTGCGAAGCTTAGATCGATAAAATGGGAGGACTGGAAGAACTTTGATATAATAGGCATTATGTAATCCTGTGTTGTTGTTCATTTTGTTTCGGTTTTTTGTGGGTTTGTTGTTTGGTTCCAGCCGCTTGCTGGCTCTTTATATATATATATATATAAAGTGATTTTGCTGTTAAAAAAAAAGAATCTATTGGGCCTCTATATTTGAATCACATGGGTCGAAACTGTTGTTCACGCTAACTCATTCAAATGCCAATGATTATCACATGCAATTGTCAGATGTCACCACACATTTAATTGTTTATTCTCACATGCACTTATCCAATTTTCAATGAAGTCTAATTATTAGATCACATGCAATCTCTTAATTCAAATCACATGACACTATAGTAATTGATTATATCAATTCAAGTAATCACATGCAACAAACACTACTCGAAATCTGATTGAGCCGATTTTTAAACGTGGCCGACAACACTTTAAATGTGATATGTATTTTGAACTTTGATTAGGCCGCTAACATTCAAAGCACATGGGTCTGACAATTTTGATTCACGATAACACTTTTCATTTGTTATGTTCACGTTCAAGCAAAATCAGGCGAGATAATATTCGAGCGGAATTAACAGTTTTGTTAACTTGGAACGGAATCAGCAACTTTGTTAACTTGGAGCGGAATCAACAGCTTTGTTAACTTGGAGCGGAATCAACAGTTTTGTTAACTTGGAGCGAAATCAGCAACAATTTTGGAGCGAAATCAACTTTTGAAACTTTTGGAGCGGAATCAACAAGTATTTTGGAGCTGAATCAGAAGTATTCTGGAGCGGAATCAGGAACTTACGAGCGGAATTAGGCCAAAGATACTAATCTGGAGCGGAATTAAAGACTTTTGGTTCGAGCGGAATCAGGTTGTTAATCACGAAATCGCACCTAAAAACTCAGATTTCTCCTAAACGGCTAGGAATTAGGATCTGAAACTTGGTAGGGTTATAGATCAGGTGTTTTCGCACATCATATCAAAAAATCATGAATTTTGGACCGTAAAAACCCGTTCAATTTGATGATTTTCAGTGAAAAACGTGATAAAAATGAAAAAGATGAAGAAATAGATGAAATCCGGATCTGAATCTGATGATTTTCTGCGCGGAAATGTGTGATAGATCAGTGCAATCGAGCTCCTGCTCTGATACCACTTGTTAGATCGTGTTCGTGACCCTAAACAGTCAGTTAAGGCAATTCATCTTTGTTTACAGAGGCGGAATCAAAGTAAACAAAGTCACAATAGCTTGTTCCTTTCAATTCTTTTCTATTAATGCTTTCCTGAGTCTTTTACAATGATTCTGATAAAATTTTGGTAGCACCTCGACTCACACTCACATACATGTCCGTTTCAAATGAACCAACACTCAACCTATTTATACTAGTTACCCTTTGGAGGATTTAAAGATCCTGCTTCAAAGTTAATTTGCTGTTTATTTTCATAAATTGTTTTGTCTATTGTTTATTTAAATTAAAGTAAAGCAAAACCTGACCCGAAACCCGTTCCGACCCGGACCCGTTCTTACCTAGACCCGTTTTGACCCATGACCCGACCCGATCCATTTGCCAGGTCTAATATTAAGAACCACCAAAGTTTCATTATGTGTTCCAACGAGTTGGTGTTAGCCCGCGCGTGGCGGCGGACGTTGATGAAACTAAAAGGAAATTTGCTTATGTGATAAAAGTATACATTTAAAACATAACAATTTTGTTTTTATTACCTACAATAATTAGTTTTTAAATTATTTGCCTATCAAGTAAAGAAAAATTATAATTTAAAATATTCACATACGTTTTTGTATTTGAAATCTCAACACTGGAAACATAGATGAAAAGCGGTAAATAGGTTTTTGCATGTTCCCTTATATAAGCTTTTTTTACAATTGGTATGGAGCTGAATATTTGACCCCTGTCATAATCATAATCACTTCATTCAAACCCAAAAACGGAATATTGCAACTTAAAATCACAATAATCAGATAAAATATAACTATCTTGCCTGTTATCAAGGTCTAAAACAGTTTGAGGTAAAAAAACCCACATGAGAGCATATTGGGTACATTGCCAAGTGTCGCAAAAGAAGACATTTGCTTGTAAGTTTTTTAGTCTTTGTAAAGATGGTTGATTGTTAGAAGGCATCATAAAAGAGCAAAATGAGATGACCCCTTTTAAATGTGAATAGAAATATTAATGGTTTGACAACTAAAAGAGGGCATGGCAGTTAAAAATGAAGACAGTATTATGTAAGAATGAAGAGAATATGTTTGCCTATCAACTAAACATTATCAACCAAACATTATCAACCAAACATGCCCGAGTCACGTGATATTAGAAGTATTGGTTGTTCTTAGAGTCGTGTTTATGTTCATGTCTTTACAAAGAACTCTTTAAATTTAGCTTCTATCGTTAGACGTTTGTTTTGGTATTTTACTTTTTCTTACCTTTCAAATTGTGTGTAACAAAGTTACAGACTTATGTTCTTATTTATTACATTATTATTTAATCGAGATATGTAATTCTTTTGACATGGATAGATCACACCGAAGCTATTAACTCGAAAACATTAGTAAATATAAAACAAATACAATAATAAAAGTTTAGTCACGAATATATTTTTTTTGGTCGTTTTAATGTCCGACTTGTGTTCCCGCCACGTATTGTTGACTCCGCAGCAACGCACGAGTTCCCCACTAGTAATAAAAAAAGTATTATATGACATTAAAGTTTTCAAATATCCATGTTTGTGTCAACTTCAAACTTCAGTTTTTTTTTAGCAGCCAAGGCTATATTCACTTATAAATCAAACATATGAGTACTATAAACTGATTGCAGAATATTTTATCAAAATTAATATTGATAGAACAAATTTATCAATACTACATGGCAGTTCATACAATAATTCTGAAACCATTCGTAAAATATACAACCAAATTTTTATGAAACAATAATATTTCAGATTCTTATTTAGATAGAATGAATCAAAATGTAACTAAATAAGTTGATATAAATTTTATTATAAAATAAAGAAAACAAGTTCATACAAGTTTATCTATTTTAACATCAGTAGATTATGATTTTGATGTTTATATAATTTGAAATGAGGAAACTGAAAGGAACATGTCAAAGCATACTTGTAAAATACACAAGAGAACAAAAAAAAAATATCTGATCTAAAACTTTAAACTTCTGATCGTCAAGTCTGAAGAAGAAGAAGAAACTGTACAGTTTTTTCGCCGGAGAAGAAGAGGTAAGATTGTATTGGGATTGTTGAAAGTAAGATATTTATCTATTAACTTGTAATTGTTTATTTATTTAACTTATAATAATCTTTAATATCGGGATTTAAAAACTATTTTTAATTATATAAATATATGAAGTAATAGATAAGTTTTTCTTATTTAACATTAAATTTATATTTAAGCAGTGGTTGCTGCCGTGTAAAAAGTGTATCATTTTAAAGAAAAAGGGGTAAAGTATAAATTTTACAAAACTTAATTTCAACCAACCAGTGTAAATGTAACATCTGTATTAACTCCATTTAATATACTTTTCATCTCCATTATTGAATATAAGCTCCAGAAAACATATTCGGAAGTTTTCTCAAATAACTTTCTTATCAAAATCGGCAAGGTTCTATTGCATAATATAGATTACACGCTATAAAACCAAGTATTGTTTCTTTGAATTTATTGTTTGTATTATAAATATTAGATTAATCATTATTTGATGTTATGAGTATGTATTTGTCACTGACGGCGTTTCATATTCTTTGTTGAAGCAAATAATAGTTGCTGTAATCCGGTGTTTTTTTATCGATTAAGTACTGCATTAACTTAAAGGAAGTTACTCATAGCATTCCCCGTCACAATTTGTGCATGCATATTCGTGATGTTGTCTTCTACATTACGATTGATAAATCATCCATATAATTTTTAGTTGATGCTCATTTGTTTAACTGGTGTGAGTGTAACACCTGGGTCACTGCGACCATCAAACAAATGCCAAGCCAATGAAATATTGTATTTCATAGTTGGGATCTGTATAAATATGTGTATCTTTTGCACATATCAATTCTTGTTCGATTTCAAGCTCTAAATCGCTTTCTGGAAGGTTATACGCGCACTGATGCGTAAATATAACCAGTTTAATGCAACGAACACTCCGAAATAGTGAAATAGGCTTAACATACCTTAAATAACCTTTACATAACTTAGAAATAAGTTTTGAAGGCTTTGGTATGGCAAAATCAAGTTAAATCGCTCACAGGGACTAAACTTGACAAACTGCGAAAGTATGCCAATTTGAACTGTAACGAACATTCCAGAACATTACCATAAGATAAACACACCCTAAATATCCTTTACATAGCTTAGAAATAGGCTTTGAGGGGTTCGGTGTGCTAAAATAAACTTTTGGTTCATTCAGGGACTAAAAGCGTCAAAAAGTGCATAAGTTTGCTCTTTCGCGCATAACTTACGTTCTGAATACATCCGGACATCCAAAAATTTATGTAAGCACTAAAATATTTTATTTTAGTGTTTGGCATAAGAAAAATCCATTCGTCACGCCATTTGGATCATTTTTCCCGCTTATGCGCATTCCATCGTAATTAACCGAACAACGCAATCGTATGGCCAAACGAACCGACATCCGAGATATTTTTGAGCACATTTTAAGTTCCATATACTTTAACTTCATTTTAGAGCTTTGAAATGGGGTTAACGGGCCTTAAACGTGTCGGAAATGAGCTTATTACACAACAGGGACCAAAACTGCCAAAAATCAAAGTTTCTGGTCTGCAAGGTCCTTGCGCACCTCAACACTCTGAGTGTTACGGTGCGCAAGCAGTCCCCAGACAGCAGAAACTTGCAGAAACTTTGAATCTGGTCCATTCCACCTTGCACATGGTTTTGGGGCAATACCATGGGCTCTAATGGTTTTCAAAAACCAGGGTTTTGAGGTGGAGGGTTGAGATTGAAGCACGGTTAACGAGGAACGATCTTAACGGCTCTACGAATCCTATAAATACCCCCTTGCCTTCATTTGAAAAACCCACAAGAATCTTGATTTGAGAAGCTCTAAGTTGAAACCATTGTTTCATACCTGAGCTACTTGGATAGAGATTAGCATTCAGGGACCCTTTGTAAGTGTTCCTTCGTTCTTTTATTGCTTTCCGAGTCCGAAAGTCAAACTTTGTTTGACTTTCTGCGTTGACCAGTTTATGGTCAATGCGAAGTTCGTTTGAACTTCGCAACGTGAGCGTAATCACGATGGTTATAGTCCCTTGTGACTATGCCTACTGATTTCCACGTTGTCTAGGCTCAGTGACGAGCCGTAGTTTCGGTCAAAATGCGCATTCGTGCGTATTTTGTAACCAAACTACTCTTAGGTATCAAAACCGTTTGTTTTGATACCAAACTTGTTTTCAAACTTAGTTAAGCATGTTTTAACATGTTTAGCTCGTCACTTTTAGTTTTGTGCTTGTCTAGGGTCGTAAGGGTAAGCGATCTAATAAATCGCCTATACCTTCAAACCCGACCCATTTTGGTCGATCGTTAGGATCCGACCAAATACTTTAGGACCATAGCATATAGGGAATAACCTTCTGAGGTTATACCCTATGGTCACATCGTTTGAGTAGTTGTATGATAGGTAGTTTATATGCCTTAGGTAAATTACCAGAATACCCTTTTCATGTATAATTGGTAATTAAGCATATGTAACCTAAACTTTTTTTCACATAACTGATTATGTAACATGTTTAGGCATATAACACTTGTCATAGGGCTAGTTAGACGTCTCGAGTGCGCTTTTGCGCGCATGACGCGTTAAAGTAGCATAAGCTACCTTAATGGGTCGCGATGGGTCGAAAGCACTTAGGTTAGGTTCCGATTTAGTATGTAGGCTTTGTTAAACCATATTACATGAGTTCCCATACTCATTTGGTTTACAAGCCCTCATTCTATCCGATCCTCCGATTTAGGTCCGGTATATTAACATAGTTACCTATATTAGGTGTCGTTTGATTTCCGGGATCTCTAGCATTGCTTGGTGGTTATCCTAGGACTTCTAAGCAATCTCAAGTGAGTACATAGACCCCTCTTTTACTGTTTTCAAACTGTTTTGGGGTGAAACACATGTGCCTACTTGTTACTTTCATGCTTTCCTGTTTTCACATCATATACTTACTATGTTTATTAATACATTTATAGTACCTGATTTCAATACATTTTATGCTAGGTATGTCCATTGTGTGCATACTTAGTACATCACTTTACAATACATTTTATGCTATGTGTTGAAACACGGATTCACCTGAAGAGGGGGTTTGATCCGCTTTCTCTGAGGTTGGGTAATCACACCTTTTTCCTCCTCCCGTCTCCAGATCTGCATAAGAGAAAACAAAAGTGGAGCCGTAGAGATGGCCGGTAGAGGAAGAATCCTCTTTTTCCAGCTACAAAAGTGTGGCGGCTCCATCTTGTCTAACCCTAATAATGAGGTGAACACCTCCTTATATAGGGGACATAGGCCTCCCCTAACCTCAATGGGCCAGGCCCAGTTAGGGGTTATCTCTACAAGTCCCTAGCCCAATGTAGTATATACTACAACGCGTTGGGCCTCGCGGTTGGGTTAGTCAGCACAATAATAAATAATTAATATAAAAGCAATAAGTAACGGGAAAGTCTGACCGCTCGGGTCGGGTCCAATACCATACCTCTACAAGTCCCCCAGTCTAGTGTTGCTCACGAGTGCAAGCACTAGGAGGAGCACTAGACTTATTAGGAGTGCTGGGAAGTGAGGATTATTAATTCTAATGTTTACCTGTCGCCGAGGCGCAAGAGCTTTGCTGGCCATGTTTATTGCGTCTGTCTTTCGTTGTGAGTAAAGATAATGGGGTGGTGAAATGTGCACGATAGTTCATCGTGGTAATTGGCTAGGCAAAGGCTGGTTGCTGCCTTTTGTACTGGCTCGTTCTCATGAGCTGCCAAGGTTGCACGTATGCGTATATGTCCTGCGCATGGTCTTTGGAATTGGGTGAGTGTTTTTTGGCTGTTGAGTGTGGGGAATAGGATGAATCAACCTGGATAGTGAAGGGTCCTCTTTATAGCCGGAGGGTGAGAGAGGGAGGAGCATCTTTGGTGTCACCTTGACGTCTTCCAGAAGCTTCTAGAAGCTTCTGGATTCTCTTGCTGATGTAGGTGCCATGTAGGATGAAAAAGTGGTGTGGTCCTTGCCATGTGAGCAGGGAATTGGGACCATACCTCTTCAAGTCCCCCCAGTCCAGTGTGCCTTCTAGTTGAGTTGATCGTCTAGGAGGGATTCTGGACTTATAAGGGTAGTGGTTGTTGGGACACATGTTTGATTTTGTATAGTTGATCGTAATGGTAGCGTGGTGTGTTGGTGATTTTGCAAAGTTGAGCCTACTGGGCGCGCCGCACATGACACATTGGCAACTTGTAAAGCTGAGCCAACCGGACGCATGGCGCATGGCGTATTGGCAACTTGTAAAGTTGAGCCAACCGGACTCATGGCGCATGGGATGGCGTATGGAACTGAGCCAAAATGGCGTATGGAACTGAGCCAAAATGGCGTGAGTCACTATAAAATATTCGACCTTTGGTATGACTATGTTGGTTAGCGCATGGTGTGCGTGTCTTTAGCCTTGAGGAATACGTTTAAGTAGTGCTTGAATCTTTGGAAACTGCTGTCTACAATATTTGCACGTGTTAATCCACTTTGTATAGGTTATCGCGAATGAGAATTGGCATAAAGTTGCGTCAGGGTAATAAGGTGGAAACCCTAGCCTTGAAGACTGTAGGTGTAAATGAAATTTGTTTTAGCCAATGTGTTTTTGCGTATACCCAAAGTGGTGCGTGCATTTGTAGTGCAGTTTGCATTTTGTAAATGTGTTTGTATGTAACTAAGCATGCGCGTGAGTGATTTGAATGCTCATAAGTATAGGAGCATGGGCGCGTGCGCGACTTACGTGCTCATACATAGAGGAGTATGCGTGCAAAACGCATGTGTGTTCGCTCGTATGTAGAAGGAGCAGTAGGCTCGCACGGAGACTGAGATGCTCGTATGTAAAGGGAGCATGCGCGTGTGGCGACTTACGTGCTCATAAAATAGAGGAGCATGCGTGCAAAACGCATGTGTGCTCGCTCGTTATGTAGAAGGAGCAGGCGCGTATGGCGACTTACGTGCTCATAGATAGAGGAGCATGCGTGCAAAACGCATGTGTGCTCGCTCGTTATGTAGAAGGAGCAGGCGCGTATGGCAACTTACGTGCTCATAGATAGAGGAGCATGCGTGCCTTTTGTAAAGATAATGGGGTGGTGAAATGTGCACGATAGTTCATCGTGGTAATTGGCTAGGCAAAGGCTGGTTGCTGCCTTTTGTACTGGCTCGTTCTCATGAGCTGCCAAGGTTGCACGTATGCGTATATGTCCTGCGCATGGTCTTTGG
This sequence comes from Helianthus tuberosus, assembly GCA_030545235.1. Taxonomy (NCBI): domain Eukaryota; kingdom Viridiplantae; phylum Streptophyta; class Magnoliopsida; order Asterales; family Asteraceae; genus Helianthus; species Helianthus tuberosus. The sequence continues at coordinate 12,632 of JARYGA010004961.1, forward strand.
AATTGGGTGAGTGTTTTTTGGCTGTTGAGTGTGGGGAATAGGATGAATCAACCTGGATAGTGAAGGGTCCTCTTTATAGCCGGAGGGTGAGAGAGGGAGGAGCATCTTTGGTGTCACCTTGACGTCTTCCAGAAGCTTCTAGAAGCTTCTGGATTCTCTTGCTGATGTAGGTGCCATGTAGGATGAAAAAGTGGTGTGGTCCTTGCCATGTGAGCAGGGAATTGGGACCATACCTCTTCAAGTCCCCCCAGTCCAGTGTGCCTTCTAGTTGAGTTGATCGTCTAGGAGGGATTCTGGACTTATAAGGGTAGTGGTTGTTGGGACACATGTTTGATTTTGTATAGTTGATCGTAATGGTAGCGTGGTGTGTTGGTGATTTTGCAAAGTTGAGCCTACTGGGCGCGCCGCACATGACACATTGGCAACTTGTAAAGCTGAGCCAACCGGACGCATGGCGCATGGCGTATTGGCAACTTGTAAAGTTGAGCCAACCGGACTCATGGCGCATGGGATGGCGTATGGAACTGAGCCAAAATGGCGTATGGAACTGAGCCAAAATGGCGTGAGTCACTATAAAATATTCGACCTTTGGTATGACTATGTTGGTTAGCGCATGGTGTGCGTGTCTTTAGCCTTGAGGAATACGTTTAAGTAGTGCTTGAATCTTTGGAAACTGCTGTCTACAATATTTGCACGTGTTAATCCACTTTGTATAGGTTATCGCGAATGAGAATTGGCATAAAGTTGCGTCAGGGTAATAAGGTGGAAACCCTAGCCTTGAAGACTGTAGGTGTAAATGAAATTTGTTTTAGCCAATGTGTTTTTGCGTATACCCAAAGTGGTGCGTGCATTTGTAGTGCAGTTTGCATTTTGTAAATGTGTTTGTATGTAACTAAGCATGCGCGTGAGTGATTTGAATGCTCATAAGTATAGGAGCATGGGCGCGTGCGCGACTTACGTGCTCATACATAGAGGAGTATGCGTGCAAAACGCATGTGTGTTCGCTCGTATGTAGAAGGAGCAGTAGGCTCGCACGGAGACTGAGATGCTCGTATGTAAAGGGAGCATGCGCGTGTGGCGACTTACGTGCTCATAAAATAGAGGAGCATGCGTGCAAAACGCATGTGTGCTCGCTCGTTATGTAGAAGGAGCAGGCGCGTATGGCGACTTACGTGCTCATAGATAGAGGAGCATGCGTGCAAAACGCATGTGTGCTCGCTCGTTATGTAGAAGGAGCAGGCGCGTATGGCAACTTACGTGCTCATAGATAGAGGAGCATGCGTGCAAAACGCATGTGTGCTCGCTCGTTATGTAGAAGGAGCAGGCGCGTATGGCGACTTACGTGCTCATAGATAGAGGAGCATGCGTGCAAAACGCATGTGTGCTCGCTTGTTATGTAGAAGAAGCAGGGGCGTATGGCGACTTACGTGCTCATAGATAGAGGAGCATGCGTGCAAAACGCATGTGTGCTCGCTCATTATGTAGAAGAGCATGCGCGTAACGCGACTTACGTGCACGCAAGTAGAGGAGCATGCGTGCAAAACGCATGTGTGCTCGCTCGTATGTGAAGGAGCATGCGCGTAACGCGACTTACGTGCTCGCCAGTAGAGGAGCATGCGTGCAAAACGCATGTGTGCTCGCTCGTATGTAAAGGAGCATGCGCGTAACGCGACTTACGTGCTCGCCAGTAGAGGAGCATGCGTGCAAAACGCATGTGTGCTCGCTCGTATGTAGGGCAGCTTTTTAGGCTTTCATTGGTGTGCGTGGGGATCACTCGTCACGTTTTCCCGATTGAATGTATCGCCGATCCTGTAAATAAGTTGACAAGGTAAGTCGTAATAAGGAGTCTGATATATGGGAAACATTGTACCGGAACGCTGTCCTTAGTAGGTGCTCGTTCTATACATCCCTACTCCGTAATATGTGAAGCAATTTGCACCATGCGGATATCGGTTTATTGCTGCTAAATAGATGTTAGTAGCATTAAACTAGAATAATAATAAGCAATGATACAACTATTTGCTCATACATTAAATGCGACACGTGTGTCCTGTGATTGCTAAAACAAAGACAACTCAGGTCTGTATAGTAGCATTGAAATCTCATTTCTATGTTTTTTTTTTGCGACATATTTTATTTGAAAACTTCAAATGTTAATATTTTGTCCGAAAACGTCAACGTCATGGCAAGAAAAATTATGACCTTTGCTTGTGTTGGAATTTATCTATGGTAATTCAAATAAATAAATTTTTGAGACCCTTTTGTGCCAGTGGTTCTTAAATATTCTTAAATAATTCTATCAGTGCCATCTTAAAATATTCCATGGTAGCTAATAGCATATGCACAAGTCATACACACTAAATGCACCTGAATGCAAAACTGAGTATGTCTCAATTAGATAAATACTAGGGGATTACAAGTATGTTTGAAATGTTTGCAAGGGGCACTATTATAAGATGTGGTGCATATTTGAAAAATGGACGTGTGGTCCCCAAAAGCGAGTTTGAAACGTGAACTTCAACAAATGTTGCAGACCAAAAAGTTTTAGCTTCTTTTCATCTTTGGAAAATGGACTTGTGGTCCCCAAAAGTGAGTTGGAAGCATTTTTGATGTAGCACAGGTTTTTTCATTTGAGATAATTCGATGCTTTCATTGAAGCTAAAAATCCATCAGTAGCACTACTAAGTAAAACACTAGCATCCGTGGTTTTGTACGGTACCACAAGCATGCAAACAAATGTTTTGAGCTTTAAAGTGTGATTATGGAAGTTGTAGTGTCCACAAGTATAAGTTTAGACTCCAAAAACGAATGCGATTACTGTGGGTTGTGCAACTTCCAAAAACAAACTTTGTGGACACAAGTATAAGTTTAGACTCATGCCACATTCAGCCTTCCAGCGGATAAACGTGTATGTTGCACAGTCTAGTGACGGAACGCGCCCGTGCATTGGGGCATGCCCGGCGGGAGGATAGTGTGCCACGAGGCGGAGTATGTCAGGCAGGAGGCGCTCGTGCCATGCGCTACGAGGCAGAGCATGTCCGGCGTGCATGTTCGGCGTGCACGGGTGGCGAATACCATACCTCTACACTATGTATGCCCATTGTGTGCATACTTAGTACATCACTTTACAATACATTTTATGCTATGTATGCCCATTGTGTGCATACTTAGTACATCACTTTACAATACATTTCATGCTATGTACGCCCATTGTGTGCATACTTAGTACATTGTTTTACATTACACTTATGCTATGTATGTCCATTACGTGCATACTTAGTACATTGTTTTACATTGCATTTCCGTTGCATATGCTCATCCAGCATATGAACACATTATACTACATTTTGAACCGTTGTAACCATTTGACTATGTGAACCATCGTAACCCTTTGATTATATGAACCGTTTGTAACTATTGAACCGTGTGAACCAGTTGTATCTGTTGACATGATTTACATTTGACCATAGACATTTGACTATACATAAACATTTCTACAATTGTTAAACATTTCATCTTGATGGTTTGGTTTGAGTAAGTGATTTAAGTAACGAGGCGTGTGTAATATGATACAAGCATGGTGGATACGCCGCTGGTACTTCCTATATATAAGTGTTTGTATGGTATCACATATTGTAGCGTTATTTGAATCATTTCAATTTGAGACATATAACATTTTATACAAATAACATACTTTTCACAAGACATTGATTTACAAACAACTTATCTTATACAAACTCATTTTACATGGTTATTCATTTAACCATACATTATTCTCTTATTTATACATATCATCTGATCTTATCGTTTTTCAAATGATTTACAAGACAAAGCAAATTACAAGGTTCATGACTAAACATTTTCTCAAACATAAGTCATGAATTCTGTTTTCACAAAACCTATGTATCTCACAGGCATTTTTATGCTGACGTACCTATTTTCACATGTGTTTTCAGGAGATGATGCATAGGACTTATCAAGACATACTTAGGCGGACCTGTGCCTTAGTGACTTAAAACGAGACAAGAACTAGTTAATTTATGTTATGTACTTTTTGGCTCTTGTTTAAAACAATGTAAACTTTCATGTTTGATTAATAAAACGAAACTTCAATTGCCATGGATTTGGAACAATTAATTATGTTACAACACTCCCCGACGTTTCCACCACGTTTTGTATGTTCTACGTGGTCGGGGTGTGACAGAAAAGTTGGTATCAGAGCCCATGGTTATAGGGAATTAGGTTATTAGTAATGCTTTGACCTAGTCTATAACCTTCCTAGGACCCTAACGCGAGTTTACTGGCGTTTAGTCATAAAACAATACCGTCACCTATCCTTAGGCGACGACCACAACAAGAATATAAATTTCAAAACCGCTTTGAAAACTAATCATCTGTTCTAGGATGATTGATTACAAGGTTTTGAACCCCTTTGTTGGTGCAAGAAATGTCTGTTGACTACGTTTACATTGAGTCTTAGGTTAAGATAAGTCAAAATAGGAGCTTGAAAGTCAAAATTAGGTTTAATGTATAGGTTTCGTTCATATGTCATATTTAGTTTGAGGTTTTGCTTATAGGGTAGTTAGGGTTTCGCTCATAGGGTTTCCCAGGGGGTTTCGCTCATGTGGCATGACATTGGAGCGAAATCAGGTTGACTATATATAGTCATCATGAGCGAAATCAGAAAAAGTTCGTCAGACCTTTGGAGTGAAACCTGTCCATGCTTGTTGTAACGAAACTCTGTCAAAATCAATCCAGAAAGCATAAATATAGAAGGAATTAAAGAGGAAAAGCTGTTATTACTTCGTATACATTGATTCCGCCTTTATATGCGAAGATGAACGATCTCTACTGACTATTTAGGGTCGCAACCGGTCCAACAAGTGGTATCAGAGCTCAGGACGAGGAGTTCATACTACTACAGCTTGATTCTACCAGATTCTCTTACTTCTACTCACTTTCTCTCATACTTTTTCGATTTGAACTGGTTCCTACGGTTGAAATGGCCTGAATTTCGAATATAACGTGTAAAACATAGTAATAACAAACCCTAGAAAGAATCAGGTTAAAATACGGCTTAAAAATGGTAAAAATTGTCTAAAAACCTGATTTCGCTTTTACGGACATCGAAGAGGTTTCGCTTATAAGTGCTTGATTTCGCTCTTAGATACATTCTAGTTGCCTAATTTCGCTCATAAGGACATAAAGTTTCAGATTTCGCTTTTAGATACATCATAATTTCGCTCATAAGGACAAGTTGCTAATTTCGCTCGAGTGTACGTCAGTTCTGATTTCGCTTTTGTGTCATCACAACTGATTTCGCTTATTAGTTACTGTTTTCCAAAAATTCGAAAATTTTTCTAAGTGTTTGCTGATTTTTCAGGTACATTCAAGATGGATGACATTTTCATGAACCCGTTCAGCGATATGTATGCATTTACTGGAAATTCTGGAAATGATGATACTTCGTCAAGCAATACGAATGAGAATCCGCCGAATACGAAGAAAAAGTTAACGGAAGCTTGGGAATCTGAAAGTGCCTTTGGAACCTTCAATAAACCTCCAAAGCTAATGGCTATCGAGGAATATAGTCGGTGGTCAAGAAAGTTTGAAGACTGGTTGATGGCATTTGCATTTCCTAGCTGGAAGAGTCTGAAAAACGGCTATGAACATGGAAACAAAAATGGTGAAACTTTAACATCAGCTGAGGAGATTGAATCATTTGTGGCTGAGCAAAAATGTGTTGCGTTATTATTTCAGTCCGTCCGGGAGGACATAATCTCATTGATTGATTATTCAAATGCAAAAGATCTCTGGAAAAAGCTAGAAACTAAATGTCCAGGAAGTGCTGAAATCGTGAAAAGTAAAAAGAAACTTCTTAGGAAAGAATTTGATTTATTTGGTTGTTTAAAGAATGAGTCAGTATCAAAGATGATTGAGAGGTTTGGGCATTTGAAACTGGAGCTAGCTAGACATGAAATTACGTATTCTAACGATGAGCTAGTAGACAAGTTGTTCGATTCATTGCCAGACGAGATGGATTGGAGATATTATGCGCTGATGCTGAAGAACACTATCAAGCCTGAAGAGTTGACTGTTGATGTGCTGATTGAGAAACTTGAGAGTCACGAGTTGGAACTAAAGAAGACATTCAAAGTCAATCACTCATCCTACCAGCAGAATTTGGATTTGTATTATCCAAAAAGCATGATGCCAAAAGCAACTTCTCCCAAGACTGCGTTTTCTGCTGAGAATGTGTCCACAACTAGCAAAGAAAGTCAAAGCATTCAAAGCAGTGGAAATCACAGTGGATCTTCATCATCTGCAAGTCATTCTGATGCAAAGAATCGTTTTCAATGTAACATCGCAATAGACTTAAAGAATGCTCAAAATTTTGATGAAGAGTCGGCTAAACAGTAGATGATCTTCCTAGCATCTGTGTTGGAATCGTATGAAGGGTTTGTAGCAGGGAAGATAGGCAACGCCAACCTGACGAAAGAAGATTATGATCAGATTGATCCGGAGGAAATGGAGCTGATCGACATTCGTTGGTGTATGGCAAGTGTTGTTCGTCGAGCACAACGTTTTATGGAAATCACGGGAGGAAAGACAATTGGTGGTCCATCTACCAAGCTGGGGTTTGACAAGTCCAAGGTGACGTGCTTCAAGTGTAAGCAGAAAGGTCACTTCAAACGAGAATGCAGAAATGCATATGCTGATGAGTCGGAGAACCCTTTCAGAGAGGATTACTACAAAAAGGCAATATATCATCAGAATAAATCCGAGCCGCCTAGATTGAAGCAGGTTGAAGACAACAAAGAGAAATCTAGAGCTCTTGCGGTGATTTATGATGATGAGGGTTACGACTGGAGTGAAGAGGTTCTACCGGAGGAAGATGCGGTTAGTTACGCTTTCATGGCAAAGAACGAACCTGTTCCATGGAAAGACAACAGAACTGAAGAACAGAAGTATAAATACAGAAAAATGTTGGCTGAAAACAGAATAATTAGAATATCTGGTATCTATCTGGAAGCGAAGAGAGCGAGAAGATGGGATCCGGACAGGGAGTGTTATCTTGATCCATATGGAAATATTGCTGTTGATGACAAAACTCTTGATCTGGAAGCCATAATCAAGGAGTTCAAAGATGAGGATGATTATTGGCAGAATAAATGGTGGGGAACTGGAGACGAGAAAGAGAAAGAAGAGAAAGAGAAGAAGGAGAAAGAAGAGATAGAGAAGTCAAAGAAAGTTGACACTGGGGTTATTGACACAACGCAGGAGTTAACTGCTGAAAACCTCGGAAAAATGGCTGACAAAGTGCTGGCTGCTAAGGCACTTGAGGTAGACTCTAACTCTGTGTCTAAGTCAAAAAGCCAGGTCAGTTCAAACTTGTCAACAAATGTGTCAGGTAAGAAAATTGATGGAAATGTTGATTGCAAAAATTGCATCAAAGAGGGCAAATTTTTTAATACAGTCACGTATCTCAACGGTAAGAAAGTTGAAGATCTGACAGCAAAAGTCAGAAGTGTTGAGAATCAAATTCTTGATCCTGACAAAAGAGTTAAGCTTCAACTGAACGGATAAAAGAATTAACTAACCAAATTGAAAATGATAAAATTGATCATGAAAGAGTTAAAAAGGAAAATGAAAAGTTAATTCTTGAAAACCGTCAGATTTCTGAGAAGTTTGAAAAACTCAAAAGCACAATGAAAGATAATGATGATCGAAATGGTAAAACTTATAAAGAAAACGTTCAACTAAAAGTAGTGCTTAGAGTAAAAGAAGAATCAATCAACCAACAACTGGATGAAATCGCTAAACTGAAACTTAAATTTCAAGAGGCTGAAATTGAAAATGAGCGAATCCAGTTGAAGCTTAATAGTTACAGCTCCGCAAGTTTTGTTTTGCAACACATTGTTCCCAAACCCATCGGGAAAAACAAAGCTGGCGAAGATGTTTATTCTGGTGGAACCGGGGTGGGTTTTCATAGAGTTCCACTGCCGATTTTGGATAATTACACGAAAAAGCAATCAGGGTTGGTTGAAATTGAAGAAGAAAGTGAAATGAATCTTCCGGATTCAATTGATGTCACGTTCACATCTTCCAATGATGATAGTGTCCAAAATGATATTGTAAAAGGTGTTGTTGAAAATGTGCTAAAAACGGATAGTGACACTACTGAGGAAGATGGGTGTTTCTTGGACAACTACATTCCGAAACAAAAGTCCAAGAACAACTTAAATGAAGAATCAAATCTTGTCATGTACAAGATGTTGGGTTCAGATAAGTTGTTTTCGGATTCTGAGTTTCCGATTGAGAATGTTAATATGAACAAATTGACAAATGTTTTCAAGTTGGTCGAAGTTGAGTTTTTAGAAGTGAACAATCTGAGTCAAACAAAGAGAAAAATGAGTTTTGAGAAAGATAAATCATACTACAAGAAATCTGTTAATTCATCACGTTTTTATAATAACAATCGAAATAACTGGTCGGGTGGTTATCAGGGTGGTAGGAATTATCAGAAAAGAAATGTTTCAAACAAGAGGTTTTCTGAAAAGAAAAAGTTTGTGAACAGTTCGAGTTCACTTGCTGATGAAGAGAAAGAGATTTTTTCAAAATCGAATGAAGAGTTCTTTGAGAAAAGAGCTTCACAGTCTCAGTCTGAAGGCACAAGTCGAGTTGTTGATACTCGAACATGTTTCAGATGTAATCAAGTTGGTCACATTGCACGAAAGTGTACCAATGTGAAGCCTAAGACTGAAACTGTGAAGATTCAAAAGAAGAAAGTTGACGAAAAGGGTAAAGCACCAATGGTTGTTGAGAAAAAGAGTGTGAAAAATGACAACACCAAAGTGAAAAATGAATCCATAAAGAAAGTGGTAACTAAAAATGACAAATTTTATAAACGGGTTGCATTATCTCAACAAGTTTGGAAACCAAAAACTGAGAAAAAGATTTCACCTTCTGAGGATTCAATTCAATTTGATTATGATGAAAATTTTCCACCTCTTAAGGCTGAAAACTTCAAAATTCAAATTGCGAGAGTCAAGGTTACACCTAAGGCTGATGAGGCCTGGGTGGACTCCATGTTCGACTAAACAGTTTGAATTGTCGGAGCTTCCTTGATCGCGAAGCATGAATCGGCATCTTTATTAAAGTTTAAGTCAAAGTTTGTTATGTGCATGAACTTCCAAAACTTGTATCCAGATGGATCATGGATAGTGGAGCTTCAAGACATATGACAGGGAAGACTGCGTTGCTGTATGATGTGAGAAATCTCAATGGTGGTTATGTAGGTTTTGCGGGTAATCAAGGAGGAAGGATTATAGGTGAAGGAACGTTATCCAACGGGATTGTGACGTTTGAAAGAGTTAATTACATTGCTGAGTTGGAGAACAATCTGCTGAGTATCTCCCAGATCTGTGACAGGATGTATACTACTCACTTCACTGATAAAGAATGTTTGATCTTGAAACCGGGATTTGTAATACCTGAGGAATGGATTATCATGAGGGCACCAAGAGTTAATGATCTGTATGTGTTGGACATGAGCGTAGCTACTACAACCACGTGTCAGGCTCATTGTTTTGTGTCCAGAGCAACTGAGAAAGAATCGAGATTGTGGCACCGCAAGATGGGGCATATTCACCTAAGGAAGATGAATCACTTGGTGCACAATGATTTGGTTCTTGGAGTTCATGTCAAAGGTTTTCATCTGGAAGGGGAGTGCATTAGCTGTGTTAAAGGCAAGCAGAAGAAAAAGTCACACCCTACAAAGCAAGTCAATTCAGTTTCGAGACCTCTGGAAAGACTTCACATGGATTTATTTGGTCCTGTGAATGTCAAAAGTATTACAGGAGATTACTACTGTTTGGTCGTTACTGATGATTATTCCAGATTTTCGTGGGTTTCTTTCTTGAAAACGAAAGACGAAACGTTTGACAGTTTGATGGCATTGTTCAAAAAGATTGAGAATCTGTACCAACGGCGTATCAAAAGAATTCGAAGTGATAATGGTACTGAATTCAAGAACAGTAAGATGGAAGAATTTTGTGATGAAAGAGGTATATTGCATGAGTTTAGTGCTCCGTACACTCCGCAGCAGAATGGAGTCGCAGAACACAAAAACCGGACACTAATCGAGACGGCTAGAACTATGCTCGCAGATTCAAAGTTACCGATAAATTTTTGGGCTGAAGCTGTTTCCGCCGCATGCTATACGCTCAACAGGGTTCTCACTGTCAAGAAGTTCAACAAAACATGCTTTGAGCTAATCAATAACCGCAAACCGAATTTGAAGTATCTAGAACCGTTCGGGTCACCCTGTACTGTTATAGAGCCTCATGGAAAGTTTGGTCCGAAGTACATTGAGGGAATATTTGTTGGTTATGCAAATCCGATGCGACGTGTCTTCGTTCCAAGTGAGAAGTGGATTATTGAAGCTGGAAATATTGAATGTCAAGGTTATACTATGCCGCCGCAGAATCCTGGAGATTCATGGCGTTATCATTATGACAAACTGTGGGATTCGTTTGACATGAGAGAAGAATCAGAGGAAGATGAAGATTTCTTTGATGAGCTGGATATTTTGCGTGAATATGAGTCGCAGCAAAGGTTTCCAGCTGAGTATTCTAGAAGACCTTGGGAAACTTCAAATGATGATGAAGCAGGTCCTAGTAATGCCGGTGAACATGATGATGAAGTTGCTCCTGGTAATCAGTCAGCAGAAAATGATGATCAAGAAGCTGAGAACATGCCAGTATTTGATCATGGTGATTCAGATTCTGAGGGGGAGCAGATCCAGATTTCAAGTCAAACAAACCATGTTGGTGAACAAGATGCAGATCAGAATGTTACTAATCTGGAAGGCAATGTAGATGTTCCAAGCGAAGTGATGCCGCGAACTCTTTCATATCATCCAGAGGAGTTGATCATAGGAGAATTGCAAGCAGGCGTTTGCACGAGACGTCAAATTGACCAGGGCCTTACATGTTTTTATTCTACAGTAGCACCTTTACAAACTGAATTTTCACTAAGTTGTTTCATTTCGCAGATCGAACCGCGAACTTACAAAGAGGCGCTTACTGAAGACTCTTGGGTCATTGCGATGCAAGAAGAGTTAAGTCAGTTTGAAAAGTTGGGAGTGTGGAAGTTAGTGGATTTGCCGGATGGTCATAGAAAAATCAATACGAAATGGGTATTTAAATGTAAGAGAGACGACAGAGGAGTTGTTGTAAGGAACAAAGCTCGACTCGTTGTTCAGGGCTTTAGTCAACAGGAGGGGATTGATTTTACAGAAGTCTATGCTCCTGTGGCACGACTAGAGGCAATCAGAATTTTCCTTGCATTTGCGTCTTGGAAGAATTTAAAAGTATATCAGCTAGATGTAAAATCAGCGTTTCTTTATGGGAAGGTCAAAGAGGAGGTTTATGTCAGTCAGCCGCCGGGCTTCACCGATCCAATCCACAAAAACAAGGTCTACTTATTGGACAAAGCGCTGTATGGTTTACACCAGGCCCCGAGAGCTTGGTACGAGACTTTGTCTCAACACCTACTAGCCAACAAGTTCATTCGTGGAAAAGTGGATGCCACTCTCTTCACTAAAGAGGTCGACGGTCATATTCTGATAGTACAGATTTATGTGGACGATATAATTTTTGGGTCAACAAATGAGAGTCTGTGCAAAGACTTTGAATCAGTGATGAAGCAAAAGTTCGAAATGTCATCAATGGGGGAGATGAAATTCTTTTTGGGTCTACAAGTTGAACAACTTCCTGAGGGAATTTTCATTCACCAAGACAAAGTATATTCGTGATATTCTAGAGAAATTTGGGATGTCAAGTTCTACTCCAGCTGCTACCCCACTTGCAATAAATCATGGGATTCACCCAGATCTCACCGGAGACAGGGCTGATGAAACGTTCTACCGATCCATGATAGGTTCATTGATGTACTTAACTGCTTCACATCCTGATATCATGTACCCAGCGTGCCTCGCAGCAAGATATCAATCTAACCCGAGAGCTTCGCATATGATCATTGTGAAGAGGATATTGCGCTACCTGAAAGGAACTCCTTCATTGGGGTTGTGGTATCCTAGGAAAGGCAATTTTACGCTCGAAGGGTATTCAGATTTCGGATGCTGCAAAGTCAATTCCAAATCAACAACTGCAGGATGCGAGTTCTTTGGACCTAGATTGGTTACCTGGCAGTGTAAGAAACAAACGTCTGTGGCGCTATCTACATGTGAAGTGGAGTACGTTTCTGCTAGCTGTTGCTGCTCTCAGATCCTGTGGATACAGCAACAGATGCGCGACTATGGTTTGCAGTTTCTTAACACACCTCTTTTGTTGATAATGAGGCAGCTATAAATATAACAAAGAATCAAGTACATCACGCTAAAACTAAACACATAGAAATTCGTCATCACTTTATTCGCGATTGTTTCGAGAAAAAGTTGATACGAATTGAGAAAATCCACACTGACGAACAGAAAGCTGATTTACATACCAAAGCTTTTGATAAAAATCGGTTTAAATATTTGTTAAAACTGAATGGTATGAAGCTTCTTTCGGTGTCGGATGGAATTATCGGCGTTGATGAGAGTACTGTTGCGGATGAAGACGAAAAACAATCTGCAATGGTTTGTCGTTTTTTTACTTGTTTTGGTATTTAGGGGGAGTAGATAGATGTATATAGATATATTTGCAGAAAATAAAAAAACAGTAAAAAATGCAAAAATACAAAAACAATATAAAATATGAAAAAGAGCTTGTGTATATAGGGAAAATGATAGTACATCGGCTAGACAATTACAGTATGCTAAAGAATTGTAAAGATTAAATGAGTTAAACAGTCTCACTAATGATGTGTCGATAGGTTTTCGCACATTTAGTAGATTTATTCGGGATATAAACCTAAAATTTCAAACTTGTGAAATTCGTGGGGAACACTACTTGGATATATAGGTAACCCCTGAAATCTCGTTTGAAAGGTCTCATATTCTGATATACTAGGTTTTTATACTCAATGATGTCTGGGGTATTATTCCGGGACTTCTGCTGAATGGAAGTTCTGACCTAGTCCTTGGATAATACTTTCCACAAATGCTTGAAACAGAGCATAAACCCTCAGCATGCTGATGAAACAATAAAATTGATAGTCGCTGCTGTTGTAGCTAAAAGATCCTCTAAAGGAGACATACCGTAAAGTCGAAGCTGATATCTCTCTGCGCATACGGAAGTATCGACCTGAGATCCCTCGGCCCTCGCATTACCTAATTTATGTACATATATCATTGTAGTATACTCACCTGTAAGACTGAATATTGGGATTCTGGATACGGGAGTATATTCAAGAGGTGGGACACATGAATGAGCTAAGTTCTTAAAACATCTAAATCGTATCCTGAGTAATTTGAAATGTGTGTGAGAATTTAAGATGGATCAGTATATCGACAATCGAGGTGAATTGTTTAAGTCTGAGTATGAAATGAAGCTTAACGGTACTTGTAATTTGTCTGGTAGCTGATATGATTCCCTGACACGCTCGCCAAAAAATTAAGTTTGTAAATAGTTTACTTTGTTTACTTTCTGCAATTTAAGTTTTCTGTATTTCATTTCTTAGTTTAGAACATTTTAAAAAATTCAAAGAGATTTTTTATTTCAGCTTTATTTTTGACAAACCAAAGTAGAGAGTTGATTGTTGGATTCTCAGATGATTGAAGCAGATGCAGGAGATTCTGGACTGAAGAATGAGGAGAGCTTATCTTGATGAAATTTGATTTATTGAAAAGTCAAAAACAAGTTCATTGACTTGATACTTGTTATTTTCAGAAAATGTGTAAATTGTTGTTTTTAAAATCAGTTTGATTCGTCAAATGATCAACCAAGGTCATTAAATTGAACTTGGTAGATTAATCGAGTGATCAGGGTCATTAACTTGGACCTGAATACTTGAGTGGATTTCTAAAACTGATTGAGTTTGTGATTTATTGTTGAAAAGATAGTTTGTAATGTTTGATGTTTGAGACACAGGTTTTGAACTTCATCATTCCCACGGAAGCTAAATGTCAAAGCTTGAACCAGATCAAGACCTCAGATTCTAGCATATTAAGAGGGGGAGACTGTGAAAGGGGGAGTCTGGATCAACAGTTAAAGGGAAGTCTGAAGATGAAGACAGGACAAGATTGTGAACTTGTGAAGATAGAATGCTTAAGATGTGAAGACAGAGTTGGAGAAAAGACCAAGACTGAAGACTCGGAGCTGAAGACTTCGTCAACATCCAGGGGGAGTCTGTTGGTGCAAGAAATGTCTGTTGACTACGTTTACATTGAGTCTTAGGTTAAGATAAGTCAAAATAGGAGCTTGAAAGTCAAAATTAGGTTTAATGTATAGGTTTCGTTCATATGTCATATTTAGTTTGAGGTTTTGCTTATAGGGTAGTTAGGGTTTCGCTCATAGGGTTACCCAGGGGGTTTCGCTCATGTGGCATGACATTGGAGCGAAATCAGGTTGACTATATATAGTCATCATGAGCAAAAGCAGAAAAAGTTAGTCAGACCTTTGGAGTGAAACCTGTCCATGCTTGTTGTAACGAAACTCTGTCAAAATCAATCCAGAAAGCATCAATATAGAAGGAATTAAAGAGAAAAGCTATTGTTACTTCGTATACATTGATTCCGCCTTTATATGCGAAGATGAACGATCTCTACTGACTATTTAGGGTCGCAACCGGTCCAACAAATTTTCAAAACTCTCGTCAAAGTTTTGGGTTCTAAATAATGTGAACACGTGCAAACTGGAAGGGTGGGTGCCTGTACCCTGAGTTTTCTGTCTAAGGCTAGAGTGTTCGTACAAATCCACATCATCGGACCAGTCACTCTTACCTGGGAACTCTTGGGGTGAGTGTCCACTTATAGGCGAGCATGTCTTTGCGATACATTATTTTTGACCTATTTACTTTGATTAATCACCGGGGTCGCTTGTTGCTTTGTAGTAACAAACAAATGACCACTATCCTTGCTTTCATCATATTTGTTTCATCTCATTCTTTTCGTCTAAATCTCTCACTCGTTTTCTTTCATGTTTCCTCTTTTAGAATGCCTCCTCGATGCGACAATCAGATGGCGAATGCCGAACTGGCGGAAATCATCGCGCAGCAAATGGCTGCTGCCTTCCCAAATCTTTATGCTCAAATGATTCAAGCCATCAACAACAACAATGCTCCATGCAATTTCAAGAATTTTAACTCGGCTAAACCGCTCAAGTTTAGTGGTTCTGAGGGAGCAACTGGGCTTCTTCAATGGTTCGAGAGCATTGAGAATACTTTCCGTCACGTTCAGTGTCCTGAAAATCGCAAGGTCGAGTTTTCTTCGAGTGTATTTCAGAAGAGGGCCCTTACGTGGTGGAACGGGGTTATGAGAGATCGTGGTGCAGAAGTTGCTCTAGCACAGACATGGGCTGAACTTAGGGCCCTTATGATGAGGGAATTCTGTCCTCGTCACGAGATCAGGGCCTTGGAAAGGGAATTTGACGATCTTACGCAAGATAGCGGTGAGCATCGAGCCTACATGGACCGTTATGAGGAGTTAAGTCTGTTATGCCCAAACATGGTCACGCCTTTGGATAAGGCAATCGAAAAGTACATTGATGGCCTCCCTAACTCAATACAAGACATTGTGACTGGTAGCAACCCTACTACAGTTAGACAGGCCATTGAGCTATCTGCAACCTTGACTAAATCAAAGATCAGGAAAGGTAAACTTTTCCGCAAAGGTGACAAGAAACCGGTCGAGGAATCGAACCCAATCGAGGAATCAAAGACCATGGATGAACATACTAGATCCCCTAAGAAGTCAAAGAAGCGAAAGGCTTCTCAGAACTTCGCCATGGTTACTCACAATGATCAAGCCGTCCCCAACCAATCAGCTCAACCCCCTGCTAGGAAGCCATACAATGGAACTGCACCCTTGTGCAACCAATGTAGCCTCCATCATCATGCCAATGTAAAGTGCCGCAAATGCCAAACTTGTGGACTTATAGGCCATACAGCAAGGGTCTGCCCAGCTGCAGCTGCACCAAACCAAGCTGGCAACAATCCTGCTCAAGGTCGTTTTCTACCAGGTTCTTGCTTCAACTGTGGCGAGATGGGTCATTTCCGAAGAAATTGCCCAAAGCTTGCTAATGCAAATCCAGCACAGGGATGAGCATCTGACCGACAACATCGTTTAGAAATAATCACGTCTTATGTATTATTTTCTTTTGTTGTCATGGTCTATGAAACAGTTGATATCATTGTTTATAAATAAATCTTTTATTTACATTGCAATGTATTTATGTGGTTGCATGTATAAACAACATATCTCTTACAATACCGACAATCAAGGAATCGTATCCCTTGTAAAGCAAACTACCCCCAAATTTTTTTCCCATCTTATGATCTCTTGCGTTTCCACGAAATTCCTAAGTACCCGTTTATTCTAAGGAAACGAAGTACAAGGCGCAAGTTACAACACGAGACGAATACCCAAAGGTACTATCTAAAATCCTTAATGGACTTCTACGTTGTAGTTAAGTCCCTTGGGTTATAAAGTATTACTCCATAATTAGACCCCTTGAGTGGTCTAGTTAAACAGATTGATCCAAAAATCTGGTTAGGAACATCATGTGATGATATAGCTGAAAGGACTACTTGGTGGCCTAATTAAAAAGATCATTTGTCGATCTAATTAAAAGGACCCTATGGTAGTCTAGTCACCCTCATCACAGGTTTGATTTTCTTCCCCTAAACATTACAAGATAAACTGTGCGGACTGTGCAAGGAATTACGTAATTATGGATGCATACATAATTATGGAATTCAGTGCACAGAAACCACAGCAAATTTTGTCATGTGCCTAGAAGTTAACTCTATTCATTTCCATTTCTGAGGAAGCACCCGTTGAAAATGACTCCGTTTGTTCATTTTCGTTTCTGAAGATTGTCCGTTGAGGAAATGAATATCCGTTTGATTATCCTTTTCATTTCCATTTCTGAGGAAGCACCCGTTGAAAATGACTCCGTTTGTTCATTTTCGTTTCTGAAGATTGTCCGTTGAGGAAATGAATATCCGTCTGATTATCCTTTTCATTTCCATTTCTGAGGAAGCAACCGTTGAAAATGACTCCGTAAGTTCATTTTCGTTTCTGAAGATTGTCCGTTGAGGAAATGAATATCCGTCTGATTATCCTTTTCATTTCCATTTCTGAGGAAGCAACCGTTGAAAATGACTCCGTAAGTTCATTTTCGTTTCTGAAGATTGTCCGTTGAGGAAATGAATATCCGTCTGATTATCCTTTTCATTTCCATTTCTGATGAAGCACCCGTTGAAAATGACTCCGTTTGTTCATTTCGTTTCTGAAGATTGTCCGTTGAGGAAATGAATATCCGTTTGATTATCCTTTTCATTTCCATGTCTGATGAAGCACCCGTTGAAAATGACTCCGTAAGTTCATTTTACGTTTCTGAAGATTGTCCGTTGAGGAAATGAATCCCCGTTTGTTTATTCCTTCATTTCCGTTTCTGAAGAATACTCTTTGAGGAAAATGACTCCGTCTGTTCATTTTCGTTTCCGAAGATTGTCCGTTAAGGAAATGACAGGATTATGCCTTGTATATCTGGTGGTTACTTGACACAAAGTCACAGATGAACTCCTACGAATAAATTTCGGGACGAAATTTCCTAAAGTAGGGGAGACTGTAACACCTGGGTCACTGCGACCATCAAACAAATGCCAAGCCAATGAAAGATTGTATTTCATACTTGGGGTCTGTATAAATATGTGTATCTTTTGCACATATCAATTCTTGTTCGATTTCAAGCTCTAAATCGCTTTCTGGAAGGTTATACGCGCACTGATGCGTAAATATAACCAGTTTAATGCAACGAACACTCCAGAATAGTGAAATAGTCTTAACATACCTTAAATAACCTTTACATAACTTAGAAATAAGTTTTGAAGGCTTTGGTATGGCAAAATCAAGTTAAATCGCTTACAGGGACTAAACTTGACAAACTGCGAAAGTATGCCAATTTGAACTGTAACGAACATTCCGGAACATGACCATAAGATAAACACACCCTAAATATCCTTTACATAGCTTAGAAATAGGCTTTGAGGGGTTCGGTGTGCTAAAATAAACTTTTGGTTCATTCAGGGACTAAAAGCGTCAAAAAGTGCATAAGTTTGCTCTTTCGCGCATAACTTACGTTCTGAATACATCCGGACATCCAAAAATTTATGTAAGCACTAAAATATTTTATTTTAGTGTTTGGCATAAGAAAAATCCATTCGTCACGCCATTTGGATCATTTTTCGCGCTTATGCGCATTCCGTCGTAATTAACCGAACAACGCAATCGTATGGCCAAACGAACCGACATCCGAGATATTTTTGAGCACATTTTAAGTTCCCTATACTTTAACTTCATTTTAGAGCTTTGAAATGGGGTTAACGGGCCTTAAACGTGTCGGAAATGAGCTTATTACACAACAGGGACCAAAACTGCCAAAAATCAAAGTTTCTGGTCTGCAAGGTCCTTGCGCACCTCAACACTCTGAGTGTTACGGTGCGCAAGCAGTCCCCAGACAGCAGAAACTTGCAGAAACTTTGAATCTGGTCCATTCCACCTTGCACATGGTTTTGGGGCAATACCATGGGCTCTAATGGTTTTCAAAAACCAGGGTTTTGAGGTGGAGGGTTGAGATTGAAGCACGGTTAACGAGGAACGATCTTAACAGCTCTACGAATACTATAAATACCCCCTTGCCTTCATTTGAAAAACCCACAAGAATCTTGATTTGAGAAGCTCTAAGTTGAAACCATTGTTTCATACCTGAGCTACTTGGATCGAGATTAGCATTCGGGGACCCTTTGTAAGTGTTCCTTCGTTCTTTTATTGCTTTCTGAGTCCGAAAGTCAAACTTTGTTTGACTTTCTGCGTTGACCAGTTTATGGTCAATGCGAAGTTCGTTTGAACTTCGCAACGTGAGAGTAATCACGATGGTTATAGTCCCTTGTGACTATGCCTACTGATTTCCACGTTGTCTAGGCTCAGTGACGAGCCGTAGTTTCGGTCAAAATGCGCATTCGTGCATATTTTGTAACCAAACTACTTGATACCAAACTTGTTTTCAAACTTAGTTAAGCATGTTTTAACATGTTTAGCTCGTCACTTTTAGTTTTGTGCTTGTCTAGGGTCGTAAGGGTAAGCGATCTAATAAATCGCTTATACCTTCGAACCCGACCCATTTTGGTCGATCGTTAGGATCCGACCAAATACTTTAGGACCATAGCATATAGGGAATAACCTTCCGAGGTTATACCCTATGGTCACATCGTTTGAGTAGTTGTATGATAGGTAGTTTATATGCCTTAGGTAAATTACCAGAATACCCTTTTCATGTATAATTGGTAATTAAGCATATGTATCCTAAACTTTTTTTCACATAACTGATTATGTAACATGTTTAGGCATATAACACTTGTCATAGGGCTAGTTAGACGTCTCGAGTGCGCTTTTGCGCGCACGACGCGTTAAAGTAGCATAAGCTACCCTAATGGGTCGCGATGGGTCGAAAGCACTTAGGTTAGGTTCCAATTTAGTATGTAGGCTTTGTTAAACCATATTACATGAGTTCCCATACTCATTTGGTTTACAAGCCCTCATTCTATCCGATCCTCCGATTTAGGTCTGGTATATTAACATAGTTACCTATATTAGGTGCCGTTTGATTTCCGGGATCTCTAGCATTGCTTGGTGGTTATCCTAGGACTTCTAAGCAATCTCAAGTGAGTACATAGACCCCCCTTTTATTAGTACATTTATAGTACATGATTTCAATACATTTTATGCTAGGTATGTCCATTGTGTGCATACTTAGTACATCACTTTACAATACATTTTATGCTATGTATGCCGATTGTGTGCATACTTAGTA
The DNA here is from genome assembly GCA_030545235.1 of Helianthus tuberosus. NCBI lineage: Eukaryota > Viridiplantae > Streptophyta > Magnoliopsida > Asterales > Asteraceae > Helianthus > Helianthus tuberosus. Next base: position 32,614 of record JARYGA010004961.1, read on the forward strand.
CATCACTTTACAATACATTTTATGCTATGTATGCCCATTGTGTGCATAATTAGTACATCACTTTACAATACATTTCATGCTATGTACGCCCATTGTGTGCATACTTAGTACATTGTTTTACATTACACTTATGCTATGTATGTCCATTACGTGCATACTTAGTACATTGTTTTACATTGCATTTCCGTTGCATATGCTCATCCAGCATATGAACACATTATACTACATTTTGAACCGTTGTAACCATTTGACTATGTGAACCATCGTAACCCTTTGATTATATGAACCGTTTGTAACTATTGAACCGTGTGAACCAGTTATATCTGTTGACATGATTTACATTTGACCATAGACATTTGACTATACATAAACATTTCTACAATTGTTAAACATTTCATCTTGATGGTTTGGTTTGAGTAAGTGATTTAAGTAACGAGGCGTGTGTAATATGATACAAGCATGGTGGATACGCCGCTGGTACTTCCTATATATAAGTGTTTGTATGGTATCACATATTGTAGCGTTATTTGAATCATTTCAATTTGAGACATATAACATTTTATACAAATAACATACTTTTCACAAGACATTGATTTACAAACAACTTATCTTATACAAACTCATTTTACATGGTTATTCATTTAACCATACATTATTCTCTTATTTATACATATCATCTGATCTTATCGTTTTTCAAATGATTTACAAGACAAAGCAAATTACAAGGTTCATGACTAAACATTTTCTCAAACATAAGTCATGAATTCTGTTTTCACAAAACCTGTGTATCTCACAGGCATTTTTATGCTGACGTACCTATTTTCACATGTGTTTTCAGGAGATGATGCATAGGACTTATCAAGACATACTTAGGCGGACCTGTGCCTTAGTGACTTAAAACGAGACAAGAACTAGTTAATTTATGTTATGTACTTTTTGGCTCTTGTTTAAAACAATGTAAACTTTCATGTTTGATTAATAAAACGAAACTTCAATTGCCATGGATTTGGAACAATTAATTCTGTTACAACACTCCCCGACGTTTCCGCCATGTTTTGTATGTTCTACGTGGTCGGGGTGTGACAGTGAGAGATGATGGTTTTTGTTTTATGCTTTGTTTTTATAATACCTTAAGTGTGTGATTGTACAAATAGTCCGGTTAATATTTGGTACTTTTGTTTTTTAAGTGCTGATTTAATTTAAGTGATGTTAGTGATGTCTATTTTATAATGTTGTTTGTCTATGATTTTTTGTTGGATGTTGTTCATCTTTATAACTTGTAAGTTTAAATTGTTTATTGCAGATATGAATCAATCCAATCAAACACCATCCTTTTTAAAATTCCTTAATGAAGATGATTTTATATTTTTTGTATGTTTTTTAACTTTCTTGCTACTATTAGGATTCTACATTAATTTTTGATGTAAGATGTTTGTTAACTACTGTCGCAGAATATACCACTTGATTTTGAGACTCTGTTGTGGGGCAAGGAGGTCTCGTACGGTCGAATTGTAGAGTTACTTGATGGTGACAAATCATGGTTAGTACGAGTAAGGAAGAGAGATGATCATTGTATATTTACGGATGGATGGACAAAGTTTGTTAGAGATTGTTGTTTGAAAACCAAAGATGTTGTATTGGTAAAAGCTATTGGAATTTTGTCATTCGTTGTCTCATGTTTTAAAGAAAATGTCTATGAGAACTCTTACATTTCAGCAAATATTAGACCTGAACTTGGCATGACTGTAAGTATCGATATATTATTTTGTTACTTACTGTAAACATTTTTTGCTAGCTCAACAACTTGCTAACATCTGTTTGCCCCTTTAACGTCTGTTTCCTTATAATCTTAACATCTGTTGGCTAACCTTTTTAACTTCTGTTGACTAAGTCTTTTAACCTCGGTTGACTAACATCTGATATTTAAGATTTGTCCACATTGTAACCTCTGCTGGACATAATGGATGACAGTTGTTACGAAATCTCTGTTGGTTAGGTTGTGTGTAAATACTGTAACTGCGGTTGACTAATCCTGTTGAGTAATTCTCATTTTAACTTTTGTTGACTAACCCGTTGTAACTTCCGTTGCTCATTAGTTCATATCAAATTTGTAAGTCTGCACTAATTATTCCTTTGCTTCTTCTATAGCTAATTGCTGACAAATTTTGGAAACAATTCTATGGTATACGAGTATGGGATGGGAACTATCTATGTTGACGAAAGGTTTTGGAATGTGATGATGAAAGGATGGATTGATGGATGCGGCTTTACTAATGGATGGTTAAAATTGATTGAAGAAGTTCCGATAGCAGTTGAATCTTGGTTGGTTTTCACTATGATTGCATCTAAAACGTTTGAGCTTTCCATTTTCCATTCCGAGACTGGAACTGAGGTTTCCTTCAAAAAAGCTGATGTAGTTGTTTTGGATGATTCAGTTTATGGAGATGATGGGTTTGATTTATTGGCTGCGGTATAAAATTTTGATGATAAAATACATTGTTTCATAACATGATGGTGATAAGTAACTTTTATTATATTATGCTAATAACTTTTGAAATCTCATTTTGTAGGCTAAACACAAACAGGTTCTGGATTCCGGGGAAGTTGCTTTAGATGATGAGGATTGTTAGATCTAAGGCTCTCATGATTGTGTTTGTTTGTGAGATTTTAACAAATCAAATAGATATGAACAGTTTTAAGTGCAACGGAAATGAATAACAAAGTTTGTAAACACAATCAAAGGAGAATATAGTTTGATAAACAATTGCTTTTCATAGAGTCGAAAGATTACATCAAAAGCAAAAGGTTACAATGCAAGCTTACAGACTAAACTCCCCCTCAGCCTGAAACTCCAGAGTTGGTTGCACAAGATGAAAGGATTGAATTGAGGAGAAGAACTCTCTCAAAACGAATCAAATATAACAGTACAGAGTACTGTCATATTTATAGGCAAACCAAACTACTGATGTACCTCAGCTGACGTCACCATGATAGTGACATCTAACAGCCTAACAACCTACAAACACTGTTCTATACAAACTACTGATGTCTAACAACTGATTGATAATAAAATACAAAACAAGTCTAACACTGTTCACGTTCCACTGTTGTGGCCTAAGCACTGATTACTTGATCATCAGTGCTTTCTTCAAAAGGTGATCAGTCTTTGAATGAGCAGTGCGTGGGTCTTCAGCAGTACTTAAGAGTCAGCAGTAGATAGAGCTCAGTGTTTGCCTTTTAGCAGTCTTTAGCTGTTTCATCAGTGTTTGGTTCATCAGTTGTTCTTCAGAGCAGTACTTAGAGTGTATCAGCAGATAGATAACCACTGTCAAGGGGAGAACTTAGAGTAAACGTCTGCTTATTGTGAATCCACTGTTGTGACCAGGTTTTGGCTTTACATTATCTGTTCCTCTGGTAGGGTTCAATCCCAACAATCTCCCCCTAGAACAGATAATGCCAAAACCTGTCATTATTCTGGATCTTTATTACTCATCAGTAGTTCCCTTGCTTTTCTTTTAAATTCTTCTTCAAATGCTTTGGAACTTGTATCATCTTCATCCCGGCACAGTGTAAGTTCAAGGAGATCCTGCAAATCTTGAACACTAAGGCCTAGTGCTTCTTTCCTTGATATGTACTTCACATCTCCATTGGATATGACTATAGTCAATACGTGGGTCTTTTGGTCAGACATCCACTTTAGTACTTTTGAACCCAATGGATTTCTCGGGAGAGATTTATTTAGCGATGAGCTTTGGGATATTGGCCTTGAGAAAAATTGTAAAGCAGTATCCTGAACTTCAGACATTCTTTTGAAAGCTTCTTCTATGATTTCATTTGCTGCAGCTATATCTTCTGCAACCTCTTTGTCAATCAGCTCTTGTCTTTGTTGTTGATCAAGCTCACTGTCTGGGATATCTGCTGAACTATGTAGTGATGCAGGCTTGGTTAACACCTTCAAAAGGTTTTGAAGCTTTTCTGAGCTCTCTTCTTTTAGACCCATTTTCTTGATGGCTTCTGTGAAGTACTCAACTTCCTTTTCTTTAACCTCTTCACTGGTCAACTGTTCTTTTTCTTCTTGGTTTGTCACAAAAGTAGACCGGAACAGTGTTTTGAGGTTTTCTATCTGCTGTTCAAGCTTCATTCTTTGTTCATGCTTCTTTGAGGTGCTTGAACCAGTTATCTTTCTTTTCTTTAGCCTTTCATAGGCTTCATCAGTCTGCTGTTTTGACCATTTTGATATGGCTTCAGCAGTATCCATTTTTGCATCCACCAGCTCCTTTTTCTTTCTTTTATACTCAGCAGTTAGGTCAGCAATGCGCTTTTTGTATTTTCTCCAGTTTGGAGCATTCTTCTTCTTTGTAGGATCATTCTTGATTTTCTCAATCCTTTCTGCCTCATGCTTTAGAGCGACTATTGGCCATTCTTCGAACTGTTGTTCTTTAGCAGGATAGAACTTCTCTTTCATGATGTAGGCTAGATATTGTTTTCTTAACTTTTTCTTTTGATCAGCCTTTTCTTTGTTTAGGTCTTGTACAAACTCTTCTATCTGCTTTACTTTTGTGAAGTAGAACTCCAGTCTTTTAGCAATGCCATCTTTGCTTAAACGTTCACGTTCACTCTCAACTTTAGCTCTTAGTTTAGCTTGCCTTGCCTTGATTTTGAGGTAATCATCCATATCATCTGGTGGCATGTAGCCTATGAGTGAGGAGAATCTTCTTTTTGGAGGATCTTCTTCTGTATAGAATTGCCTCATCTCATTTTTTATAGCTTCAAGTTCCAGTGGATTTTGTGCAGCATTAGGATCATGTATACCCTCATCGGCAGAGATTGGCTTTCTTTTTCTGTTGAAGAGCTTTGGTTGTGATGTAGGAAAGGTGAGAGCAGTGGTGGATGATTGACTGACAACTGTTGAAACAACTGGTGTTTCAACTGCTGTTGTCATTACACCTGCTGATATGTCAGCAGATGTCTTCTGCTTTTGAGCAGGGGATGACGGTGGTGAGGTAGTTTTTGATGATGGTGATAGTGGTGGTGAATCATCATCTGATATGAGATTCCTTCTCCTTTTTAATGAAGAAGGGGCAGATGATGTTTTGGGTGGATCAGTGGTTTGAATGATGGAGAGTGTCTGACAAACAACTGTTGAAACAACTGGTGCTTCAACCGCTGCTTTCATTACAACAGATGTTGTAACATCTGTTGTCTTCTGTTTTATGACAGGAGGCAGTGGTGATGGTGTGATTGTAGATGATGGTGGTAGAGCAGTAGTTATGGTGGCGTGTGGTAGAGAGGTGTGTATTGAAGGTGTGTGTGTTGATGACATGGCAGCTGTTTGGCTACTGACAGCAGTTTTTGTAACTACTGGTGTATCAGTTGTTTGACTAACAGGTTTTGAGACCTGTTTTTCCTTTTCTTTTTCTTTTTCAGGCTCAATACAAAGGTCATGTTCTATTCCCATTTTATTCATTTTTTTCCAACAGCTTGATATTCTCCCCCTTTTTGGCATTATCTGAAGGGGGGTTCACAAGAAATGATATGGAAGAAGGAACTTTGCCAGAGGCGCTTTGAATGCTAGACTTTATAGCCTTGATATCTGCTTGAGTGTCTTTAAACCTTGATTCCACCATGTTGGTCAGCATTTGTACTTGAATAGCATGCTTTTTATCAGCCATATGTTGCTGTTTTTCAAGCATGGGTTGAAAAATATTCCAAAGCTCATTTGCAGCAAATGCATGTTGTGCAGGTGCTTGAGCAGGAACAGCAGTGGCTTGTGCTTTTTGAGCTTTTAAAATCTCTTGCACCATGTTCTTTATTT
>JARYGA010004962.1:0-39872 GCA_030545235.1 Helianthus tuberosus
AAAAAGAAATGGACTCCCCATGTGGGGAGCACCCCTTGTGTTTGAGTGAAAATGGGGAGTGAATAGGGGAGTGTACATGACATGAGCTGATTGACTAAGGTGGAGAGATTACCACTCCCCACATGGGAAGCAGCCTTCCACCCAAAGGCTGGAGGGTGTGGTATCATGCCACATCAGCGCCATGTCACATGGGGGGTTTTAAAGCCACTCACTTTAACTTGCATGCAATGGTTTAAAGCTCCAAATTAAACAAAATACAAAAAAAAAAAAAATAAAGAGAAAAATATTTGATTGGTTGAAAAGAATGGACCCCACCTGCCTTTCCCTTTAACGCTCGTTACTGCAATGGCGGAGCATCGATGGCGCCTCCCCCCCCCCTTTGGCGCCCAGGGGATGAGGTGGGGGCGCTACAGGGCGTTAACGAGTCTGATGTGGCCAGGGGTGCTATACTGCACCCCTGGCCTAAGAGAAACAAAATCTATATGCCACAACAAAATATAGAGATGGTCCAAAAGCATGTTAGCATATAAAAATCCATGAAGCAACAAGAAGTTACCTCAAAGGTATTGAATATTTTCACTAAGCATACATGTAAAACAATTAACAAAACAAAATAGATCCACATCTTAGAGAAGCTAAAGAATCTTGGAGATATTAATAAGTTTTCTTCTTTTCATTGATTATTGTAACAACTGATCACCAAAGTTGTTGCACAATCTTGGGGTGATGCCGAGCATTGAGGTACCCATAGAGATCGTGTCAATGTGGGAGCTATCGCACAATTGATTAATAAAGGATAACATGTTCAGGGGCGAAGTATAGAAGGGGTGGGAGGGGGCGCCCGACCTCTCGAACTTTTCGCTCAGTAGTGTTATATATGTAGTTTTCGTATAGAAATTTTTGGGTATATACGTTTTCGACCCCCCCGATCATTCGGTTCAAGCTTTGCCACTGAACATGTTGACCCGTCTTTTGATTAATTATTGGAGCAACTAATCTTTTTATTGATTATTTTGATAAAACAAAGGTGGCTCTACTAATGAATAAGGCAGACTTCAAATATCACTAAATTCACTATCCAAAAGTAAATAAAATTTTAAAGCAAGCAAGTTATTTATACACAATGTATAATTTTTTTTGAAACGGCAAATTTCATTAGAAAACGCCCCCTAGCAAGCCGCTAGGAGCGGGCCAAACAACCACAACATTACAAATCAAAGGCTGACCATTTCACCTAATCTAAACTACGAATATTGGAGCGATATCTAACCCACAAGTAGCTTTACGATTTAATTTCTCTAAAGATCTTCTCCGCCTTCACTGACTCGTCTTCGAAGATGGCTTTGTTTCTAGCTTTCCATAAACACCAAATCACCACCATCATGATCACATTAATGGCTTTTCTCCTCTGATCCGAGCCCATCACTTGTTTATGAAAGTCCAGAATATCCTTAGTATGGAGCACGACTAACCTAACCTATAGATGTGGGCATATCTACACAAATAAAATAGCAAGTACCATTTAACCTACTAAAAATATCATAAGATCAGATAACATCACATACCTTGAATCTGAAAAAAAAAATTAAAAAGAAACAAAGGACGTGTACGCGAGAATTATTTGATCGCTTAGTAGAGACGAAAACAAACAAACTCGATAAAATTCTCACTAATAGCAGAGCTATTGATAGGGTATGAGGAGGATGAGAACAAACCCTTCCTCAACCCTTAAAAGTCCATCAAGGGTTGCTCAATCTTTCAGGGGCCCTAGATGAAAAGAAAAAAGCTGGAACCCTTTTCACCATGTCATTATTTTTTTAAATGTAATAAGAATTTTAAGATGAGACTTCAATCTCGGTGTTCCTTTTTTTTTTGAAAGGTAAACTTCATTAAAAAACCACCGACACCCTCAAACCGAGGGGCCCCAAACAACAAACCAACTACATAATTACAAATTTACACCAATCATACCACGACAGGTTTTTAAACCTAGACCTATTTATGAACCACAAAAAACCTGACGCTTTTACCTCACTGATAATATCGCCCGCACTTATCTCTTTGTTTTCAAACCTAGCTTTGTTTCTAGCTTTCCAAATGTTCCAAACCGTGATCCTTACAATGCCCTTGAAAGCTTCCTTTTTATCTCCGGTCAAACCCACATGTTCATGGATCTCCAAAATATCTTTGAAACCGAAAAAAAATAGATTATGAGTGTTGCACCACCTGCTGATATGGTTCCATACCACCCCCGCAATATAACAAGAAGAGAAAATATGCTCAACCGAGTCCACACCATCCCTACATAGAACACAAGACTCGTCTTGCACCTCGATGTTCCTATTTTTTAAAGCTTCCACCGTCGCAATTCGATTCAACGCCGATCTCCACATAAATATGTTACATTTATCTGGGATCCATTTGCAATCTTCGAGCGGCTCCACCGGATGATCATTCTGCACCCCAGCTTCATTAAGAAGCCTTTTAACAGCTTTCACGCTGAACACCTTATCGTCGGCACCTATCCATTCCCACGAGTCGGAACGATCAACAAGAGTAACATCGAGCAACCTCCCACATAAATCTGTCATCTCAATGACCTCCAACTCAGACATAAGCGGTCTGGCCCAAGCCCAGACAAAACTGGAAACAAAGCCGCTATCCACAGACCTGTTGTTGAACCGATCCGCCACCTTACACCTCTTTTCTTTTTCAATCTTGAACAGTTCCGGGAAGACAACTTTCAGTGGTTCGTTACATAGCCACGGGTCCAGCCAAAACGACGTATCCTCCCCGTTCCCAACCTTGCTACAAAAAAAATTTATTATCGGGCACCCTTCCACCGTAGTCTTTGAGAGAACTTTCGCTATATTACACCACTCCCCGCCCATCGATTTTCTACACGGAATAAAATCCCAATTAAGTCGAGAGTTATGGATAGCGTTTACCACCCTGACCCATAGCTTGTTAGATTCCACCTTAAACCTCCATCCCCATTTCGAGAGAAGCGAAACATTGATATTTTTGAGCTTGCTTAGGCCAAGACCACCCAATTTTTTTGGGAGCGAAACCGTATTCCAGGCCACCCAATGGAGCTTCCTACTTCCTTCAAAACCTCCCCACAAGAATCTTCTAATTTTCGCCTCTAGGTCAGCAATAACTTTGCTCGGGGCCTTAAAAAGAGAAAAATAATAATTGGGGAGGATTTCAAGGACGGATTTTATAAGCACCACTCTACCTCCAATCGATAACAGAGAAGCCTTCCAAGAGGATAACCGAGCATCAAAAACCTCGTACACCGGTCTCCAGTTAGCAATCCGGTTCATGTTCGCACCGACATTAATCCCTAAATAGTGAAAGGGGAACGTCCCTACTTTGCATCCAATCAACGAAGCCATCTCATCAACACCCTCCGCCTCCACACCCAAACCATAGATGTTCGATTTATCTAAGTTGATTTTAAGGCCAGAACATAGGTGGAAAATTCTCAAAATACGTACCACATTTAGGATACTATCTTCCGACCATTCCCCTAATATGATCGCATCATCCGCATAAAAAAGGTGGGAAATACAAGGACCATTATTAGGCAATTGCATCCCATTAATAATCCCATCCGACTTAGCCTTATCAAGCATACATGACAGAACGTCCATCACCATTATAAAGAGGAACGGAGAAATGGGGTCTCCTTGCCTAAGCCCCTTAAAACATTGAAACTCGAAAGTCGGCGAACCGTTGACAAGCACAGAAGAACGGGCAGATTTCAAAATGCCTTTGATCCAAAGACACCAACGCTCCGGGAATCCCTTCTTTGACATAATGTCGAGGAGGAAATTCCAGTTCACATTATCGTACGCTTTCTCAAAGTCAATTTTGAAGAAGAAACCTTTTTTCTTGAACTTCTTTCCCCAATTATAGATTTCATTAACCATCAAAGGCCCGCCAAGAATGAAATTTCCTTCTAGAAAAGCTGACTGAGAGTCTGAAACTACCGAGCCTATCACCTTTTTAAGGCGATTCGCAAGAACCTTTGAGACGACCTTGCTGATGATACCGATGAGGTTAATAGGCCTATAGTTATTAAGCTCCACCGGGTCTTTACATTTAGGAACTAACGTTATGAAAGAGGATCCGCTACCCACACTAAATTCCCCATTGCTGAAAAAAGAATCCATCACCTCTATAAAGTCTTTCTCGAACAGATGCCAAAAATTTTTAATGAACCTCATATTAAGGCCGTCCGGACCGGGGGACTTATCACTTCCACAATCAGCCACTCCCTCTTTAATCTCTTCCACCGTAAACTATTGCACCAAAAACAACCTGTCCGACTCCTCCAGCACCTTCGAATTCTCACAAGAAACCAGCGGTCTTACCGACCATTCTTCCTTGAACCTGTTGCGAAAAAACATCATTATCTCTTTTTTCACCTTCGATGGAGTGGAGACCCAGCTCCCGTTGATAGACAGCCCAGGGATTTGGTTAGACGCTTTCCTGAGGTTCACCAGGGAGTGAAAATACTTAGTGTTAGCGTCCCCATCCGAGGCCCATCTCACCCTGGCCCTTTGTTTTGCTTCCGAGCATCTTTTCATGTCCATATCCATTATAATCTTTTTGTTTTCAAATAAAGCCCATTCCTCCTCTTCGTCTAAAACTCTTTCTTCCATACTTTTCTCCAAACCTTCCAGCTCCTCCAACGCACAAGCATACTCATCGCCTTCTTTCTTTAAATAAGAATCCCGCCACACTTTTAACGCTTTCCTGATCCTTGCAAATTTGGCCGAAAGACAACTGTCTGGAGGGCCAAAAAAATCCCCGGAGTTCCCCGCTTGTTCCACAGTTTCATTAAAACCTTCTTTATCCAACCAAGCATCAAAGACCCTAAACGGAATTGGGCCAAAGTTCTTGATCCCCACTTCTAGAATTAGCGGGCAGTGATCCGAGTATAGGAAAGGTAACGCCCTTAAAGACGCACTCGGCCATTTGCTAAAGAATTCCGGACAGACCAAGATTCTATCGAGCTTACTCAATTTTTTACCATTTTCTCTCACACACGTATATTTTAAAATATATAGTTAGTTGATAACTAATTATATATTAAAAGCCCATTAATAAGGATGGCATATTCCCATGTAACCCTATGCATCTTTGGGAAAAGCTTATGCAAGTCAACACTCTGTAGTATTCTAATAGTTGCAAGACCTTACATCTTCAAACAACTAAAAGAAAGTTCAACGTAAAAGTTAAATAATGTGCAAAAAGAAACAGGAATGTTATACTAATTTCACCTTATTAACAAAAATATCCCAAAATAATAGTCCAACAATTGGAGTCTCCCAGTTATCTATGTATTGCTTTCGTGATTCAAGTATATAATCCAGTTGGTGCTGGGCAATTCATCGATGATCGAACATGTTGTGGGCATGTTACCAGAAAACAAAAAGTTATTCTACATCATATTTGTACTCTAAATCAGATTAGATATACAGGGTCGGGATTTAGAGAAAACGGTAGAAAGTGTGAGAACATTGAGAACGCTTATGGATCGTCGATCAAAACAATCTATGGACTAGATTGGCGCGGTGGCGTTTTCGTAAATAACATCAATTTTACTACCTGGACGCGCTTCATTAAGGGTAAAAGGTTCTTTTGACTTCTCCACACAAAATGCCATACTGATGAATAAAACGCCAAAAACAAAAATCACAGACCCTTCTAAGTAAAACGCCAAACTTAATTATAGTAAAATCCCGCCTAAAAAAACCGCCAAAAAATCCTATATATACAACATCTCAGACCTTCAATTAAAAACACACTATTTTATATATCTCATTCGCCTTAGAAACGTCAAAAAACTCAAACATCAAATATCTTCTAAGCCAAAAAGTTTTTTTTTTTTTTTTGAAATTTAGTTTTTGTCTGTAAGATTTCGCTAAATGAAATGGACAAAATCATTAAGTGATGATATTGTCCATTTCATTTAGTAAAATCTTATTGACTGATCCTCAACTTCCATCCAATTTATAACGCCAAAACATACAAAAACATTATTGAGGTTTGTTGTCAATAAAGTTTAACTGTATGGGGTGGACAACATTGTCAGTTATCTTTCTTAACCGAGGATTAACAATGTGTCCATCTCATACAGCAAAACATTATTGATTTTAGCATGATCAAATTTTGAGGTTTAAGATGCTATTATCTCGTGGCGTTCTATTTATCGATAAAACGCCAAAAAAGTTAAAAAATCAAACATCGTTCATTGTAAAATTCAAGATTGTTGCATGAAAGGGTCTAAACTCAATAACATTTTGCAGCATGAGATGGACAAATCTTCAAGAAAAAGATGCTGATGTCAGATTGTGTGCTTCCAAACAGCCACACAAAAAACTACTTGAAAAACAAACAAAACAAAATGAATCATACGAAAGTCGAACCAGCCAGTTAACAAGATTCAAAAAAGAAGAAAGAGACTGGTGACAGTGAAGATTTTGAAGATCAATTGTTTATGTATTCTTTTTTTTTTATTTTCCTTTTCAGATGATTGTTATATAATAAAAACGCCATATATAATAAAAACGCCAAAACAGCCAAAATGCTTGTTTAAACGATATCATCCCGTTAAACGCCCCCAAAAACTCCAAAACTATAATAAAATTACTTTGAAAAGTATTATAAAAACCCTATATATATATATATATATATATATATATATATATATATATATATATATATATATAGGGGAACGCTAAAATGAGAACCACCTCCAGTTGTAAGAACCGCGCGAACCACTTTCTAGCCGTTAGATCAAGATGATGGATGGATGAGATTAAAAATATTTAAAAATAATATTAAGTATTTTTTGTCTTATTATGTTTTTAATATTATAATCCAAAAGGGTATTTAAGTAAAATTATTTTTTTTGTCTTTTTATATATATTATACTAGGTTAGAACCCCGTGTATTACACGGGATTAAGTCAATAAAATATTAAATTATTAAATAAGCAAAAAAATAATAAAAACATTGAAAAGGAAATACTAAAGAAAAGAAATATTCATAAATTAAATATTATAAATAAAAATAATAAATAGTTAAGAAACTTTCTCGTCAACTGACTCAGCGGGGAATTCGTTCTCTTACTCATTGCCAACCTGTTATTCCCCTGCCTTGGCATAAACAGGCTAAAGGGTTGTTTATTTAGCTCTTAATGAGCTCTTAATGGTTCAGACTTCTTACCTCTTACTGGTTCATAACTTAATGGTTCAGACTGTTTGTTTTGTGAATAGATGTCTGAATGGTTAAGCATTATACATAGTCTGAATGGTTAAGACCACTAATTTGAATTGGTCTGATATTTGCCTCTGAACGGTTAAACATTATACTGACTCTTAATGGTTCAGACCTCTTACTGATTCAGCATTTAACCATTCAGAAGTTGCCAAACAACCCTTAACTTTCCTTAAGACTGCTTCTGGAACATCTCAATCCTTCTATGGATACTGTCGACATTACTTGTTATGAGGCGAGGATTGCCACCAGATGACTTCACTTGAAAACTTCAAGTCTTAGCTACCCGAAATAAAATAAAATAGAATAAGGTATAAAATTTTATTTAGTTACTATCAACATTTCTTATTTTAGAATAGTTACCTTAATTTTCGACCTCTAAATATATATGTTAAACTAACCAATATTTTTTTGTTAGATTAGGTATCCTAAACCTTCCTACAAAATCAACTTTTACCTTAAACATTTTAATTTTTAAGTTATAATGATATTTTTTATTTAAACCTTTCCAAAGATAGATTTTACGAAAGTGTTATATTAGATTTATAATGATGATTATATCTTTAAATTACTTTACAATTTAAACATGATTATCTGTTGTTTAAAAAAAACGTAAATACATAGTTTTTTATTACTGATTTCATCCATACAATACACAAGATTATAGCCTATTCTTTAAGAAAATGGAAAAAAAAACTAACAACCTAATTACGTATACAGTTTCTTAAATTAAACTAACAAACAATAAATAAAAATCTAAAATTAATTATGTCATGTGTCTTATGAAATCTTTTAATATTAATTAAATTTAATATTTTATATTAAAAAAAAACGTTAGAGATTTTGTTGAAAAAAAAAGTATATAAGCGACTTTAGTATATTGAATTGAATATTTTATACTCAATGTGAAGGATAAGGTTTACTATTTGAAGTTAAGTTTTTCCCAATAATTTATGGTTGATAAGATTTATATTAATTTAATTGGTATTTAATAATTTAAATTAAATAATAATTATTTACAATTAAGATGCTTTAGAATAGTGACAAGTGTCTCAAAGTTGGTTTCTTTTATTATAGAGTATAGATTTAATTGTTTTTTTGTCCTATTATTTAATTACTTTTTATTAAAAACAGAATTTTATATTAAACAAAATATTTTAAATTCAGATTTTAATGATAATCTTTTTAAAACTGTTTTTTACGCCCCGTTTTTTTACGATCGTTTTTTACGCCCCGTTTTTTACGAGGGTTTCTTTACGGAACGTTTTACGCCCTGTTTTTTTACCCGCCGGTTTTTTACGTTTTACGCGCCAGTTTTTTACGTTTTAGGAGCTGTTTTTTTACGTTAACGTTTTTTACATTTTTACGATTTACGCGCCGTTTTTTTACGTTAACTTTTTTTTACGTTTTTACGATTTACGCGCCGGTTTTTTACGTTTTACGCGCCGGTTTTTTACGTTAACGTTTTTTTACGTTTTACGCGCCGGTTTTTTACGTTAACGTTTTTTTACGTTTTTCGCGCCGGTTTTTTACGTTTTACGTAAAACTCTTTACGTTTTACTAAAAAAATTTACGTTTTACGTTTTACCTAAAACTTTTTACGCTTTACAAAAAACTTTTTACGTTTTACGTAAAACTTTTTACGTTTTACGTTTTTACGTTAAAAAAAATTATGTTTTTACGTTTTACGTTAAACTTTTTACGTTTTACGTTAAAAAGTTTACGGTTTAACAATTTTTTTTTACAAAAACTTTTTTACGCAACACGAACGCACCCAGAAAACGCAAACTCGGTAGGTGTCTCAGATAGATTGTTATCGTCATCGACTAGGGAAAAAAATATAAAAAGCCAACAACATCAAAAACAAAGCGTATCTCGAAAAAAAAGGGGTTTGTCTCAGATTTTCCGATAATAAAAAAGGCTGCAAAATGAGGTTGCAGGTTCAAAAAACCTACCATCCACCGTCTTTACCGCGCCATCGTCATCAAAATCAACGTTTTTTTTCATCATCGCCCCCCAAATCCAAACCGATCAAAACCCACATAATCAAAGAATACAAATGCATCATTCAAGCAACCCTGTATCCGTTCAAAAAACATTCAACACAAGTGCAGTTATCATAAACAGATCAAGAATTCAAATCAACAGAATCAAGAATTCAAATCAACCCCCCAACAAATCAACCCCAATCTCCATTCACTCGAAACCCCCAAATCACAAAAACGACCAAAACACCCCCACCGCCACTACCCCAAAGCCACCACCACCACCACCCGTCGCCCACCTCTGCCAAAACACCACCGCCCAGCAGCGTATTAACCACCAAATGACATCACCACAACGACATCCCTCGAACGGTCATCACAAAAAATCCCCAAAAAAGCTCAAATAAAAAGACAGAGAGAAGCAGATATGTGTGATAAAGAGAGAGAGATAGATAAAACATATCTTTGGTGGCGGATGCAGCGGCAGAGGGGTAGTTGTGGGGCGGCGGAGACAACGGAGAGGAAGGGAGGCCGGAGATGTTGAGCCGATGACTTTATCCCCAAAGCACCTAGGTTTCCCCGGTAAAAAGGAATCACCGATCAACCACCTCCACAACTGACGGTATTAATCACCACCGATCAAAACATTGTTCTTGATTTGGGTGGGTATGAGAGAAGAGAGAGGTTTTGATTTTAGAGAGAGAATGATAGGTTTTGAATATTAGAGAGAGAAGGTGTCTGGTGGTATTAATGAGGAGAGATAGTGAGGGATTAGACATTTTGGGAAAAAGACCAAAACACCCTTTCTGTTGGCATGTTCTGATTGGTTGAAAGTGGTTCTCGCGGTTCTTACAACTGGGAGTGGTTCTTATTTTAGCGGCTCCCTATATATATATATATATATATATAGTTTGATATGAAGAAGATTCAACATAATAAATATGAATTAATGTAAATAGATGGCAACATAAACAACCATGATATGAATTTAAAATATACCTGAATTTATTGATTGATAATCTTGATTACAGTTGATTTCTTTACAATCGGGAGGAGCAACAATAATTTGAAAATCTAAAGATCTTGAACATAGAGAAGTTGATAATACAATTTTTGGGTTGGAAGGTTTTTTCATACATAAGAGAAATTGTAAGAAAAGGTGTGTAAAGAAGTGTGTCTTTCTTCCTTGATCATCCTCCCTTTTATAGATGAAATAAAAGGGTCTTCATAATTGAATCTTGGAAAAGCTTCCGTATGAAATGGCTTTTGTTGAAAAGTTGTTTGTCCATTTTGAGAATTACTTGCACCATATTGGAAAGTATCTTGTCTCTTTGTAGAATGATTGCACCACTTTTGGAAAATAAGAAAAGTAGATTGTCCATTTGTAGAATTATTGGTCACCACCTTTTGAAAATAAGAAAAGTAGATTGTCCATTTGTAGAATTATTGGTCACCACCTTTTGAAAATAAGAAAAGTAGATTGTCCATTTGTAGAATTATATGGACCTTCTTTTCTTTCACCATTATTTGTCCGGCAAAGAACAATAATTATTATTATTATTATTATTATTATTATTATTATTTTATTTTTTTTTACATCAAATCATATGGGTCTTGAGAATCTTGAAAAACTTCAGTCCCCGGGGATGAGTGTTTTGAAGGGGATGGAGACTGTCTAATTTCATTGACTAATTTTAAAATTTCTTCTGGAGACTTGCAATCTGAGAATATTTTAATATACTCTTGGTCTTCATCACTGGCCTTGATATCTCGAATTGGAGACTTTAAACTTCTTTCATATTGAATAGCTAGTTCCTTATAATACTTGGTAACTGCTTGAGAATTTGCTTTTGTAATAATGAACTTATTCCACCATTTACACCTGTATTGTCTAAAGAGTAATGGAGGAGAAAGTTCTGTAGGACTTTCTTCTTGAAAATTGTAAGTCCATAAACAGATCCATGGAATTCTGAAAACGCTCATGAATTGTAAAGTATATTCAAAAATTGGTGTTTCATCATGTTGGAAATACTCGACGAATTTTGAAAATGCCTCTGAAACTTCTTTAGGAAAAGCATCTGGAATAATTCCCATATATTTGAACCATTTAACAAACCATCTTGGATAAATATTTGAAAAATCTTCATCAAATTGGAAGAACCAAGAATGATCAAAGTTTCTTAAGAAAAATGCATATTCCCATGCATCTTGATAATCATAGTAGTTATATTGAGGATAAGCACTAAAGTTTGAAAGGGTTTTTGGATTGTAGGGCTTAGAATTCCAATCTTCTAAAGATAAGACTTTCAAAATCTTTACTTGACTATAAGCAATCTTGGAAGGATCTCCACTATTAAAATTGTGTCGAATAATCACTGATTCAGAATCTTCTAAAATTGCTTGATAATAATCTCTGTTTTTGTATTCATCTTTGAAAAAATGGCATCCTTTTGGAAAAATGAAGTTGATCAGGGAAAAGAAGGTTTTATTAACCTTTTCAACTTCCAAAGGTTCTAGAATTTTGATAATCTTTTTGTTTGGGTTGATAATGTAGGGAATAGTGGCTGGTGAAGAGGTTGAAGGAGAAGCTGGTTTAGAGAGTTTTGTAAAAGAAGGAGATTGAATAATGGGTTTTGATTCTAAATTTTGAATAATAGCTGAGAATGGAGGTCTAGGTCTTGGACCTGGGGTTAGAGGGGCAAATCTGTTTTGAATATTAGGTAATAAGGGAAATTGTTGCAAATGGGTTGGTCTTGAAGGAGAATTTGGAGAGCTTGATAATTGAGATTTTGAGAATTGTTGTTTTGAGAATACAATCTTTTTTGAAGAATCGGAGTTGCTCATATTCCCTGTAAAAATTCTCTTGATAAAAAATCTGGTAAAGAATTATTTTCTCCTTTTATAAATTCTATTTGAAAATCAAAGTTGCTTAATAATGCTTGCCATCTTGCAAAAACTTGTTTTGAAATCAAATTCTTAATGTCCTTTTCTAAAATATATTTTGCAGATAAACAATCTATTCTTAATAAAAATAGTTTCATATATAAATCATCTTCAAACTTTTTTATACATAAAACTATACTTAAAATTTCCTTTTTGATTGTAGAATAATTTTTCTGAGTATCATTCCAAGCACCTGAATAATATCTAACTAAACTTTCTTTATTATCTAATTCTTGTTTTAATATTCCTCCAAATCCTAGATCACTTGCATCGGTTTCTACAATTAATTTTGCATTGGGATGGGGAATATGTAAACATGGTAGACATTTTATTTTATCTTTAATATATTTTACTATATCTGTATGTTCTTGAGTCCATGGTTTTGGATTCTTTTTTAATCTGTCATATAAAGGTTTACATATAATTCCTAAATCTTTGAAAAAATCATGAATATAATTTAAACATCCTAAAAATCTTTGCAATTGCTTTTTATCTTTAATTTCATTTGGAAATTTATTTGAAAATTCTAAACTTCTGTTGATAGGTTTATTGTTCCTTGAATAATATTATGTCCTAAAAATCTTATTTCTGTTTGAAAAAGACTCATTTTAGAAGGTGATACTACTAATCCATTTTTATGAATAATATTGTAAAAAGAATTTAAATGTTTAAAATGTTGGTCTAAAGAATTTGAGAATATTAATACATCATCAATGTAAACAATAACATAATTTCCTAATGGTAAAATAATATCATTCATTATATTTTGAAATTCTGAAGGAGCATTTTTTAATCCAAATGGCATAACATTCCATTCATAGTGTCCGAATGGTACATTGAATCCAGTTTTATATCTATCTTCTTCAGCAATTTGAACTTGCCAAAATCCAGATTTCATATCAAATTTAGAAAATATTTTTGAATCATATATCCTTTTTAATAAATCTCTTTTATTTGGTATAGGGTATCTAATCCATTCTAAAACTTTATTTAATGGCTTATAATTTATAACTAATCTAGGAGCTCCTCTTTCGATTTCTGCACTATTTTGAACATAAAAGGCAGAGCAGGACCAAGGGGGTTTAGATGGCCTTATTAGTTTTTTATCTAATAATTCTTGTATTTCCTTTTTACAATAGTTTTCTAACTCTTGAGACATATGTATAGCTTTAGATTTTGTTGGAATATTTTTCTCATTAAAATCTTTAATATAAGGTAACTTTACAACATGTTGTTTTCTTTCCCAAAAAGCATTTGGAATATTTGCACAGACATTTTCTTTAAATTTATTTTCAATTTCTTGTATTCTTTTTATAATTATTTTATCTTGTAATTGCTTCTTTATTCTAACATAATCAATTTCTTCTATTAAAAATTCCTTTTGTTTTTCTTTTAAACTTAAAATATTTATTTGTTTTGAAGTAATTGGATGAGCAAATTCAAAACAGATCTTTTTATTTAATAATTTAATACTTATACCTTTTTCTTCAACTGTAAATGGATATAATTGAGTTATGAATGGGAGTCCTAATATAATTTGAGATGTTAAATCTTTTACTAAAACCAATTGAGTTTTGTAACAATAGTTTTCTTTGCAAATATGAACATTTGATAATTTGTATTGAATATTTAATGGGTTTCCATTAGCTCCAGATAATCTATATGTAGTCTTTTCATAGTATTTTGTGGGTATTAATCCTTCTTGAATACAATTCATGTCAGCTCCACTATCAATCATAGCAACTAATGATAAACGAAATTCATTATTGACTATTATATTTAACTTAGTATACTATTTTTTAGAAGTTAATCCTTTTAAGCGATTTATTATTCCTGTATTTTCAGTATCATTTTTAGTATTGTTATTATTTTCTTCATCCTCTTTATTTTTTCCTCTTTCTAATTCTTTAATTTGTAATTTTATTTCTCGAATTTCTTCTTTTATATTTTTTAATTCTATTTGTAAATCGGTTATTGTAACAGGATTTTCTTTTATTTGTTTTGTTTGAAATCTTTGGCATATTTCGTTAAAATTATATGCTTTTGTTTCCTTTTCTATTGGTTGTTTATACTTTTCTTTTAATTGTTTTAAATATACTTGTTTTACTTCTTTATCTTCAATTTTTTCTAATAATTCAAATAAGTCTTTATTATCTGATGTTAGAGAATTTATTGTACCATTAATTTCACAGATACAAGGACCAACGCATTCACATGCATTATCTTCTGAACTACTTTCTGAATTAGAATCTTCAATATAATTTAAATCATTATCACTATAATCTGAAATAGTATCTTCACTTGAATTATCATAAATAAGTATTTTGTTTATGTTGCCATCTATTTACATTAATTCATATTTATTATGTTGAATCTTCTTCATATCAAACGATCCTAAACCGTTTTGGTATCAGAGCCATGACTCTGTTTAGAAACTGTTTTAATAATTAATTTATTATGATTATTAGCCCTAAAATTTTAAAGGGGGTAGAACTGTGTTGGTAAGCCCTGTCGATTGTCGGTTGGATTAGCATTATGCCCAAAAGAATGGGTAGCCGGACCACGACGATATGGGGGTGTTCCCTCAGTATATGCTCTACTTTAAAATTTAAAGACTAATAATTATAATGAATCAGTTATCAAAATTCTTTTCTAAACGAGATTATAGCTCAAATACTAATTATGATGAAGAAGAAGATTCAAACATAAACTCTTTACATATGAATTCTGTTGAAATTAATATTTCTCAAATTGAAAACAATCTTTTGAATTGGAATATACCAAAACAAGATGTTAAAACTATTTACAAAATTGGTACTTTAGATTTTTTACAAGATTATTCTATAAAAACTCATGAACAAACTATACCTATTAATAAAGAGTATCAAAACATGCAATTATTATCAGTAGAAGCTATTAAAAGACATAGAAAATTATATAAATTTCTACACATAGGGTTAGTTCAAGTCGCCATTAAACCTATGTTCAGATTAGGAATTGATGCTCCTGTTTTACTAATTTTAAGAGATGCAAGACATACAAATTTTAATAATTCTTTGCTAGCTATGGCTGAGTCTAATATTTCAAATGGTCCTATTTATTTTAATTGTTATCCAAACTTTTCAATTGGTTTATTTGATCCACATATTTTAGATACTTTAACATTAACAATTAAAACTAAAAATTTAGAATTTAAAGAAAAAAACTAATGCTGCAGTAGTTATATATAGAATATATTATAAGACTATGACCACCACTATAGAACCTAAAACAAAATTAGTATCCCCAAAAGATGAAACTATTATTTTTGAAGCTAATACTATGCATACAAAAATAAGAACACCTAAAAAATTAAAATGGAATGAAATAACTCAATCATTAACATGGAATTTGCAAGATATAAACCCGCCAAAATCTATAGAAATAGATAATCAAACATCTAGCATAGTAGAACATTCTGATGGTTCAATAGATATTTCTTTCAGTAATATACCACCAAGGCATTCTATGGGAGCAAGTACTTCTAGAAATACTTTAGATGAAAGTCTATTTAGAAGAAGTTTATCAATGAAAATGAAAGGTGTGGATTTTTCAAATACAATTCCAAGACCACTATATGAAGAAAATGATAGTGATAATAATACTTATGTTCCAACTAAGTCTGATATGGAAAATTATGAAGAGTTACAACAATGAGTGATTCTAAGGTTCAAGCTCATAGAAATTGCTATATTTGGTTTTTAAAAAATTGCAATAGAAGAATAGAAAATTTGAATCAAAGATTAGAAGAATATAATAAAATTCCATATATGATACCTCCATCTGAATATATTCCATGTAACATGTCTAGATCTGACCCATATCATCCCTCTAATTATATAGATTATAAAGATCAATATCGATCATTTTTAAAAGAAAAATTAAAAGAAGAATATAATCATAGAATAAAGCTTATGGAAAAAATTTCTAAAACAACTTGTTAAGTATGAATAAAGAAATGTTAGAATATTTAAAAAATGAAATGTTCAATAATTATAATAATAAAAATTTAATATGGTATTTTTCTAAATTTAATGAGGATGAAAGATTTTTACATGAAATTGATTGGCAATTATATATGTGTGAAAATGATGAAAATATTCCATTTTTCTCCTGGTTTTCTCTATATTGTATAGAAAATAAAATTGAGTATCCATTCTTTGAAAATACATCTGTTAATAACACTATAACCAAAACCTATACAATTATAGATAAAAATAAAAATATTACTAGTATACATCCCCCACATATGGATATAAAGATAGAAACTGAAAATAATGAATATATTGCAAAACCTTTAGCAAATCTTAAGGAAGATATAGATAAAAATGTAAAGGCAATTATTTTTCAAAATAATTACACTAATGAGAAATTAAATACTATAGGAGAACAATTAGAAAGAATAGAAACTAATAAAACTTTAGATCAACCTAGTACTTCAAATACTAAAACAATAACTGAAACTATAGAAAACCCAATATTTAAACCATACAATATAGATATTCCAATACGTCTAAATAAACAACAAGACATGTTAAAAGATATTAATTCAAAACTTTCAAAATTAAATATAAATGTTATTTCAGAACAGAAAATTCAAAATATTGAAGAACAATTTAATGATTTTCAATTAGAAGATTCTATAAATAAAATTAAAAGAAATTATCATTTTTCAAAAAATAATACTTATACTACTAGACCTGAAACAAGAAATTATTACCCTAGACCTACTCCACCTGATTTACAATTTGAAGAAAGACATACTTTAGTTCAAGCTAAATATGATGGAAGTTCTTTATATGAATGGAGTATAGAAGGCCAAACAGAACATCAAATTCTTAGTTTAATACAAGAAATGATAATGGCAGCTAATGCATATAAAGCAAATGGAAATGATGATAATGCAATTCTTAATATGATAGTTTCTGGTTTTACTGGAATTTTAAAGGGCTGGTGGGATAAGTATCTCACAGAAGAAGAAAAACATATAATTATAAATGCTAAAAAGATAGTTATTAAAACAGAAAATAATGTTCAAACACCAACTGAAATTCCCGATATAATTAATACTCTAATATTTGCTATAATCCAACATTTTATTGGAAACCCAACAGATTATCAAGAAAGAAATTCTTTAATATTATTAAACTTGACATGTAGAAAATTACAAGATTTTAGATGGTATAAAGACGTTTTTCTTTCAAAAGTTATGACTAGAGATGATTGTAAAGAAGCTTATTGGAAAGAAAGATTTATAGCTGGGTTACCAAAATTATTTGCAGAAAGAATTAGAGAAAAAATTAAAAAAGACTTTAATAATAATATTCCTTATAGAGATTTAGCCTATGGTCAAATAATAAATTATATAAATCAAGAAGGATTAAAAATATGTAACGATTTAAGATTAAAAGAAAAGATTAAAAATGATGGAATTCAAGGCCATAAAGAATTAGGAAGTTTTTGTCAACAATATGGATTTGAACCATTTAAAACTCCTTCTAAAACAAAAAAGAAAATTCCTAAACAATTTCTTAAAAAGAACTATAAAAGAAAACCATATATTAAAAACAAACAAAAATATTATAAAGATAAGAATGATTTTCAAAAGAAAAAACAAGGTAAACAAGATATTGTTATTTGTTATAAGTGTGGAAGACAAGGACATTATTCAAAAGATTGTTATACTAGAAAAAAGATAAATGAATTAAATATTTCTGATGAATTAAAAGAACAAATAAACAAAATACTTATTTATGATAATTCAAGTGAAGATAGTATTTCTGATTATAGTGATAATGATTTAAATTATATTGAAGATTCTAATTCAGAAAGTAGTTCAGAAGATAATGCATGTGAATGCGTTGGTCCTTGTATCTGTGAAATTAATGGTACAATAAATTCTCTAACATCAGATAATAAAGACTTATTTGAATTATTAGAAAAAATTGAAGATAAAGAAGTAAAACAAGTATATTTAAAACAATTAAAAGAAAAGTATAAACAACCAATAGAAAAGGAAACAAAAGCATATAATTTTAACGAAATATGCCAAAGATTTCAAACAAAACAAATAAAAGAAAATCCTGTTACAATAACCGATTTACAAATAGAATTAAAAAATATAAAAGAAGAAATTCGAGAAATAAAATTACAAATTAAAGAATTAGAAAGAGGAAAAAATAAAGAGGATGAAGAAAATAATAACAATACTAAAAATGATACTGAAAATACAGGAATAATAAATCGCTTAAAAGGATTAACTTCTAAAAAATGGTATACTAAGTTAAATATAATAGTCAATAATGAATTTCGTTTATCATTAGTTGCTATGATTGATAGTGGAGCTGACATGAATTGTATTCAAGAAGGATTAATACCCACAAAATACTATGAAAAGACTACATATAGATTATCTGGAGCTAATGGAAACCCATTAAATATTCAATACAAATTATCAAATGTTCATATTTGCAAAGAAAACTATTGTTACAAAACTCAATTGGTTTTAGTAAAAGATTTAACATCTCAAATTATATTAGGACTCCCATTCATAACTCAATTATATCCATTTACAGTTGAAGAAAAAGGTATAAGTATTAAAGTATTAAATAAAAATATCTGTTTTGAATTTGCTCATCCAATTACTTCAAAACAAATAAATATTTTAAGTTTAAAAGAAAAACAAAAGGAATTTTTAATAGAAGAAATTGATTATGTTAGAATAAAGAATCAATTACAAGATAAAATAATTATAAAAAGAATACAAGAAATTGAAAATAAATTTAAAGAAAATGTCTATGCAAATATTCCAAATGCTTTTTGGGAAAGAAAACAACATGTTGTAAAGTTACCTTATATTAAAGATTTTAATGAGAAAAATATTCCAACAAAATCTAAAGCTATACATATGTCTCAAGAGTTAGAAAACTATTGTAAAAAGGAAATACAAGAATTATTAGATAAAAAACTAATAAGGCCATCTAAATCCCCTTGGTCCTGCTCTGCCTTTTATGTTCAAAATAGTGCAGAAATCGAAAGAGGAGCTCCTAGATTAGTTATAAATTATAAGCCATTAAATAAAGTTTTAGAATGGATTAGATACCCTATACCAAATAAAAGAGATTTATTAAAAAGGATATATGATTCAAAAATATTTTCTAAATTTGATATGAAATCTGGATTTTGGCAAGTTCAAATTGCTGAAGAAGATAGATACAAAACTGGATTCAATGTACCATTCGGACACTATGAATGGAATGTTATGCCATTTGGATTAAAAAATGCTCCTTCAGAATTTCAAAATATAATGAATGATATTATTTTACCATTAGGAAATTATGCTATTGTTTACATTGATGATGTATTAATATTCTCAAATTCTTTAGACCAACATTTTAAACATTTAAATTCTTTTTACAATATTATTCATAAAAATGGATTAGTAGTATCACCTTCTAAAATGAGTCTTTTTCAAACAGAAATAAGATTTTTAGGACATAATATTATTCAAGGAACAATAAAACCTATCAACAGAAGTTTAGAATTTTCAAATAAATTTCCAAATGAAATTAAAGATAAAAAGCAATTGCAAAGATTTTTAGGATGTTTAAATTATATTCATGATTTTTTCAAAGATTTAAGAATTATATGTAAACCTTTATATGACAGATTAAAAAAGAATCCAAAACCATGGACTCAAGAACATACAGATATAGTAAAATATATTAAAGATAAAATAAAATGTCTACCATGTTTACATATTCCCCATCCCAATGCAAAATTAATTGTAGAAACCGATGCAAGTGATCTAGGATTTGGAGGAATATTAAAACAAGAATTAGATAATAAAGAAAGTTTAGTTTGATATTATTCAGGTGCTTGGAATGATACTCAGAAAAATTATTCTACAATCAAAAAGGAAATTTTAAGTATAGTTTTATGTATAAAAAAGTTTGAAGATGATTTATATATGAAACCATTTTTATTAAGAATAGATTGTTTATCTGCAAAATATATTTTAGAAAAGGACATTAAGAATTTGATTTCAAAACAAGTTTTTGCAAGATGGCAAGCATTATTAAGCAACTTTGATTTTCAAATAGAATTTATAAAAGGAGAAAATAATTCTTTACCAGATTTTTTATCAAGAGAATTTTTACAGGGAATATGAGCAACTCCGATTCTTCAAAAAAGATTGTATTCTCAAAACAACAATTCTCAAAATCTCAATTATCAAGCTCTCCAAATTCTCCTTCAAGACCAACCCATTTGCAACAATTTCCCTTATTACCTAATATTCAAAACATATTTTCCCCTCTAACCCCAGGTCCAAGACCTAGACCTCCATTCTCAGCTATTATTCAAAATTTAGAATCAAAACCCATTATTCAATCTCCTTCTTTTACAAAACTCTCTAAACCAGCTTCTCCTTCAACCTCTTCACCAGCCACTATTCCCTACATTATCAACCCAAACAAAAAGATTATCAAAATTCTAGAACCTTTGGAAGTTGAAAAGGTTAATAAAACCTTCTTTTCCCTGATCAACTTCATTTTTCCAAAAGGATGCCATTTTTTCAAAGATGAATACAAAAACAGAGATTATTATCAAGCAATTTTAGAAGATTCTGAATCAGTGATTATTCGACACAATTTTAATAGTGGAGATCCTTCCAAGATTGCTTATAGTCAAGTAAAGATTTTGAAAGTCTTATCTTTAGAAGATTGGAATTCTAAGCCCTACAATCCAAAAACCCTTTCAAACTTTAGTGCTTATCCTCAATATAACTACTATGATTATCAAGATGCATGGGAATATGCATTTTTCTTAAGAAACTTTGATCATTCTTGGTTCTTCCAATTTGATGAAGATTTTTCAAATATTTATCCAAGATGGTTTGTTAAATGGTTCAAATATATGGGAATTATTCCAGATGCTTTTCCTAAAGAAGTTTCAGAGGCATTTTCAAAATTCGTCGAGTATTTCCAACATGATGAAACACCAATTTTTGAATATACTTTACAATTCCTGAGCGTTTTCAGAATTCCATGGATCTGTTTATGGACTTACAATTTTCAAGAAGAAAGTCCTACAGAACTTTCTCCTCCATTACTCTTTAGACAATACAGGTGTAAATGGTGGAATAAGTTCATTATTACAAAAGCAAATTCTCAAGCAGTTACCAAGTATTATAAGGAACTAGCTATTCAATATGAAAGAAGTTTAAAGTCTCCAATTCGAGATATCAAGGCCAGTGATGAAGACCAAGAGTATATTAAAAGATTCTCAGATTGCAAGTCTCCAGAAGAAATTTTAAAATTAGTCAATGAAATTAGACAGTCTCCATCCCCTTCAAAACACTCATCCCCGGGGACTGAAGTTTTTCAAGATTCTCAAGACCCATATGATTTGATGTAAAAAAAAAAAAAAAATAATAATAATAATTATTGTTCTTTGCCGGACAAATAATGGTGAAAGAAAAGAAGGTCCATATAATTCTACAAATGGACAATCTACTTTTCTTATTTTCAAAAGGTGGTGACCAATAATTCTACAAATGGACAATCTACTTTTCTTATTTTCAAATGGTGGTGACCAATAATTCTACAAATAGACAATCTACTTTTCTTATTTTCCAAAAGTGGTGCAATCATTCTACAAAGAGACAAGATACTTTCCAATATGGTGCAAGTAATTCTCAAAATGGACAAACAACTTTTCAACAAAAGTCATTTCATACGGAAGCTTTTCCAAGATTCAATTATGAAGACCCTTTTATTTCATCTATAAAAGGGAGGATGATCAAGGAAGAAAGACACACTTCTTTACACACCTTTTCTTACAATTTCTCTTATGTATGAAAAAACCTTCCAACCCAAAAATTGTATTATCAACTTCTCTATGTTCAAGATCTTTAGATTTTCAAATTATTGTTGCTCCTCCCGATTGTAAAGAAATCAATTGTAATCAAGATTATCAATCAATAAATTCAGGTATATTTTAAATTCATGTCATGGTTGTTTATGTTGCCATCTATTTACATTAATTCATATTTATTATGTTGAATCTTCTTCATATCAAACTATATATATATATATATATATATATATATATATAGGGGACCGCTAGAATGAGAACCACCTCCAGTTGTGAGAACCGCGAGAACCACTTTCTAGCCATTAGATCAAGTAGATGGATGGATGAGATTAAAAGTATTAAAAAATAATATTAAGTATTTTTTGTCTTATTATGTCTTTTATATTTTAATCCAAAAGGGTATTTAAGTAAAATTACACTATTTTGTCTTTTTGCCTTTATTGTTTTTTATTACTTTTTGGTATTATTATATTATATTTTTATTTTTTAAACTTAGTTTTTTTTATTAAACATTTTCAAATTCAGATTTATTTACAGATTTTTACGTTTAACGTTTTACGTCACGCGTCGTTTTTTTTTTCAATGCGCCGTTTTTACGTTTTACGCCCCGGTTTTTTACGTTAACGTTTTTTTACGTTTTACGCGCCGGTCGTTTACGTTAACGTTATTTTACGTTTTACGCGTCGTTTTTTACTTTTTACGCCCTCGGTTTTTACGTTTTACTCGTTGGTTTTTTACGTTAACGTTTTCTTACGTTTTACGCGCCATTTTTTCGTTAACGTTATTTACGTTTTACGCGCCGGTTTTTTACCTTTTACGCGCTGTTTTTTTTACGTTTTACGCGCCGGTTTTTTTTACGTTAACGTTTTTTACGTCTTTACGTTTTACGCGCCGTTTTTTTACGTTAACGTTTTTTAGGATAACATTTTTAAATTCAGGTTTTTTACGTTAACGTTTTTTACGTTTTGGTAAAAAAATTTACGTTTTTACGTTTTACCTAAACTTTTTACGTTTTACGTTAAAAAGTTTACGGTTTACGTCAAAAAAGTTTACGGTTTAATTTTTTTTTACAAAATTTTTTTTACGCAAAAACGAACGCACCCAGAAATCGCAAACTCGGTGAAGCGTCTCAGATATATTGTTATCATCATCGACGCCTAAAATAAAAAATAAAAAATAAAAAAAAACCCAACAAAACAAAAAACAAAAGAACGAGTGGATTCTAGAAAAAAAACGAAGTTTTGGCTCAGATTTTCCGATAATCAGAGGCTGCAAAGTGGGGTTGCAGGTTCAAAACCCTACCCTCCGCCATCCTTGCCGCACCATCGTCAGTTTTTTTTTCATCATCACAGCCGATTTAAACCCAGATTCAACAAAATTAAAAACCCAGATTCAACATTCAAACCCAGATTCAAAACCCAGATTCAACATTCATAACCGATTCAAAACCCAGATTCAACATTCACAGCCGATTTAAACCCAGATTCAAACCCATAAGGAACATGAACATCATTCAACCCACATACTAGATTCAAACCCACAAGGAACATGAACATCATTCGACCCACACATTATTCAAACCCAGATTCAACATGAACATCATTCAAACCCAGATTCAACATGAACATCATTAAAAAACAGAACATCATTCAAACCCAGATTCAACATGAACATCATTCAAACAAAACCCAGCAAAAGGTAACCTGTTCAAAACATTCAAAAAATTCACAAATCACCATCGATCATATTAAACATCATTCAAACAAAACCCAGCAAAAGGTAACCACTGTTTTTTACAAACCCACCAAAAAAATCAAAACCCACGAAATTTCAAGCAGAAAAAAACCCAAACTCTTTGAATCAAAGAACCCCAATCAAAACAGAAAAAAATCAAACCTTTTGGCAAATCATCAAGAATCTCAAATGACCCACCCCAGCCAGCCACTGTTCTCCTTCGCTCCTCACCACCTCCCGCCGATCAACCACCGATCAACCACCGCCCCACACCTACAAACCATCAAAAAACCTTCAAGATCACCCTCACCTCAGCCACCGTTCTCCTTCGCTCCCACCACCTCCCGCCGCCGTCTGTATCGACTGAAACAGGGGATGGTGCCGGTAACGAGTGGGATGTTTGGGGGTCGCCGGAGAAACGAGAGGGGTGCCGGTGTAGGTGAACGATGATGAGAGATCAAAGGTTTTTAGAGAGAGAGATGAGAGATAATGAACGAATTGGGTTTGTGTGTCTTTAAAAGAAAAGACAGAGGAAAGAGATAGACAAGACATATATGCCAGTGTGTGGAAATGACCATAATACCCTTTGGGTTGTCAATTTATGATTGGTTGAAAGTGGTTCTCGCGGTTCTTACAACTGGAGGTGGTTCTCATTTTAGCGGCTCCCTATATATATATATATATATATATATATATTATAAAAAGCGAACTTGAAAATGTAACTATAAACAGTAAATACAAATCAGTAATACAGAAGATAGGGAAAATTTATCATATTAGAATCTAAAACGCCAAACTTGAAAGATGGGACATGTTACAAACTTCAGAGATAAAGCTTATAAAAAACAATAATTACAAACAGTAACTGAAAAGACGAATAATTTATTATAATAATGCACCGCCTAACTTAGGCGCCAAAAAGACATCCTATAAAATGATACGTCTCAGCAACTACCATTTGATCAAACAAAAAAAACAAACGCCAATACTACTAAATACCACTCACGGTAAAACGCAAAAAAAAAAAAATCAAAGATAGCTAATATACTTTCTTGGATATTCAGAATTGTTCTTCGTGAAGTTTCACTGAATGAATTGTTATCAGAGTGGAGTAACTCAGAAATATTTTGCTGCAAGAGATGGACAAAAATTCAAGAAAAAGATGCTGATGCCAGTCATATGGCATTTTGTATTTTTTGTTCTTGAAGAAGGTTTGGATGAGGAGAAGAGATCAATTATACTGAAGAGTGGGTTGATTATTAACATGAAGATCAAGATAAAGAAAAAGCGAAAAACCCACACATATGTCATAGATCTATGTCCCCAAACATCCACAAAAAAAGACAGTTCAACAGACGAGCAGGCAAAATAATCAAACCGATTGGTTTGTTAAGTTTTACATAAAACGCCATATATTTGGTTAAAGAAGAGAGAGACTGATGACAGTGAAGATTGTGAAGAGAGATCCGATTAGGATTTTTAATTTATTTTCTTCGCTTGTATTTTTTTTTCCTGTGGTTGAAATATAATCTAACACTAGTAAAACGCCAAGATACCAAAAAAACGCCAAAATGTTTATAAAAAATAATAGAACAAATGGGTCATCTTGTTTAAAACGCCTTGAAAAACGCCATTCAAATAGATTCCCTGACCCCCTGGGTTCTAATGGCATAAGATTTGAATAAACGCCAAACACGCCATAAACGCCAAAATGTTAATACAATGAAACCATTAAAACGCCATTAATTATTGAATTTGGTTAACGCCAAAATTATTAAAAACAAAAAATTAAAACAATATTGGAAAAAGCGGAACTCGAAAAGCAGAAGATGAAAGGACAAAAAAGCCACTATGCCCTTTTCTAAGAGGTGTGACACGTGTTGGGCAAGGAAGCGTTCTCACTGTTCTCACACTTTTGAACGTTTTCTACTGAACCCATTTCTAGATATACATATTGTTTTAAAAGACATTTATGATCTTAATTAACCAGTAATCCAATATTGACCCTAATGGGTTGTATTGGGAATTAGGTCGTATTGAATGAGTCGTGCTATATCTTTATATTAAGGACATGTGTAGTCATAAGGGTGGAGGGGGTAGTCAATCACTAGTGAGTGTTTAAGTTATTTTCTAGCCAATAATATCATGTCATGTCAAGTACTCACTCCACTCTCTATTTTGTAGTCAATCACTGGCAATGGTTAATCTATTTCTTTTTTTTATATATTTTTTATTTCTAGAATGCATTAATAAATAAAACATATTTTAAACAAAATAAAAGTACATTTAATTAGAAAAACACATTAGATAGTAAAAACTAGAAAATTAAACCATAATAAACCTAAAATTTAGAAATTACATGGCCAATTATATTTTTTTTTGCGATATCTCGTTTCCGCGCTAGAATAAACGGCAACATCTCGGGTGAAGCATGGTCGTGTGGCTTAGTAAACGTCTCCAAATCCCGATCATACAAAAGTTGTTTCACCGCCTCACGTTGTTCCGCCACTAACGCTATGGTGTCTTCCTCACGTTTTTTTATATTCGACAACTCTCTCGCCTGTGCTTTTTTTTCTTCTTTCATAAGAGTGTATTGCGCAAGCTTCTCGGTCAAAGCCGTTTTGCTATCGGTTGGTGATGTTGCGGGTCTCTTATCTTTCTTCCATGGTCTTGTTGGTGAGGGGTCTACATTTATGTCGGGTATATCGCTAGTGAACTCAGTTCCCAGTGTACCCGCATTATAGTTACCCGAATAAGATGACTTTCTTTTTTGGCCCGAACTTCCACTATCTTCACCCAACAATGGTTCCGGTACCCATTTGTCATGTTTACTAACAACCTCCCATGCCTCAACATGATGAAAACCACTCGGATATTTTGATTGGAAATCTTTTAAAGCCCTATTCATGACCTCAACGTCGCCACACCCACTAACACGAATACGATCCTACATATATAACAAATATAAAGTAAAAAATAAATAAAAAAACAAAAACAATGTTATGGAAAATATTTATTAAATGTTCAAAAAAAATCTTACCGCTTGTTGTCAAAGGCCGTTGAAGTAGTTTATCTTAGTCAAGATAGGGAGCCATTTTGAACGTACTCGATGAACTGTTCATGTACTTTCGCCGACGGTTTCGTTGTAATGCTCGAGAACTTTTTTTCCAAAAACTGTTCGCTTTTTGTTGGTTGCCTTTTTTCTTGTTTAAAAAACAATGAACCCATGCCATGACTAAGGCCTCTTCTTGTTTTTTTCGTCCAAATTTGATGCTCCGCCTTGACTCCCTTTTCTTTCGGCTCACTTGCTTCACCAATATCATCTTCTTCAACCTCATATTCTTCTTCGTACTCGCCACTATCTTCGTCCAAATGTTGTGTTTCGGGGACAACCTCTACATCTTGGTCTTCAACATAGATAGGAAGTGGGCGCTCGACATTCTCTCTTGGTGATTGAATTGGCGGGCTCCTAAATGCAAATGGATCGAAGTCGGTTGTGAAGCTTGGGTGTGAAAATATTTGTGGTGGAAAATTAGGTTGGGTGCTATAAAAAGTTGGTTGTGAAGGTTGGGGTTAAAAAAATTGAGGTTGAGAGTTTGGTGAATATCCGTATGGGGTTTGAACTGGTGCACTCGGACCTCTAGAATCACCTCATCTCTTTTGCGAAACCTTTTTTCTTGAATCCGATCCTCGGCTAGCTGAACCTTTTTTCTTGGGTTCACATTTGTTTTGTTTATCCATGGTGTGGTGTGAGTGTAGAAATTTTTTGTTTAAAAAGAGTGGTTTGTAAAATAAGTTAACAAGTATGGGTTAAATAAAGAAAACAATTTTTTTTATTTAAGACAGACGGTCAAAAAAATTAATGATAAACAGTAAAAAAAATTCAAACGGTCAAAAATTGTCTCTCTTTCATCGGTGAGTATACACCGCCCAAACCATTCACCTCTCCCCGATTGAACCCTGGCACCACATCACCGCTCGGTGAACTCGACTCCTCGCCCCACTCACCGCATGCATACTGTCCACCCTAAAGCCCTTTGTGGGGAGTTATGCGATGAGTGGTGAAAAGTGCAAGAGGGGGGGTTTTATGGGGCTTTATATCACAAGAGGGTGTAGTGGTAAGGGGGTTATATAACCCCTTTAATTATACATACATACATACGTACGTACAACGTACGTATGTATGTATGTATGTATGTATGTATGTATGTATGTATGTATGTATGTATGTATGTATGTATGTATGTATGTATGTATGTATGTATGTATCTTACAAAGGAAAAATAACTTAAAAAAGGAAAAATAAAAACACTCTAAACACTCTTGAAAATACAAAAGACTTTTATTACATGAAAGAAAACATTTTAAGACTTGAGTGAAGACCGATCCCCTTCCTCCTTCTCCTTTTCCCTTTTTTATAGGCCTTTATTCATGATGAGTCTTCTTCTTGCAAGATACATGTTCCCTTTTGCATTTCTCTTAGCTATATGTCTTTATGTCTTGCCTTGAAGTGTCCCATCTCTTATTTCAAAGTTGCCTTGGGAAGTTAGACATTTATGACCTGCATCTTTTGTCTTTATGGTCATGTCTACCCATTTTATTTATGTCAATCCTATCTTCACCTTTTCCAAGGCCAAATATCCAAGTTTTGTACGTATCGTTTATAAATTTAGTAGAGAATCTTTTTTGATAATTAGGTGTCTAAACTTTTAGGTTTAAACCCATTAATCTATGCTTAATGCCTATTCATTTGAATTTAGGCTATCTCTTGATGAGTTGGTACTCATATTGTTGTTATTATGAGAACATGATGGGCAGGTTCCAGGAGGGTGTTTTCTATATTGACAAATCTTATATTGTGCCTCTGGACTTGATCTGACTGAACCAGTTTCTAACAAATTTATCTTGCTAGTTAAAAATTTTATCGCTGCCTCTGGTGATTTTCGAGCCGGAGCAATCATAACCGGAGAATTTTTATATTCTCCTCCATAAGTTCTAAATGGTTTTTTAAGAGTAGATTCCATTCCCTGAATTACTACTCTTACCCCAATAGCTCTTCTGTAGTGAATATCATTTTCATTAAAGTTTGTGAATTATCTTCTTTTGGAATCGATTTTTGCAGGAGAATGCTTGACATTTTTCAAGATGTAAAAAATGATAAGCAGGGTAATAATAGTCGTTGTAAAAATCTGGTCCTGCAGATAAAAAAATTAGAGCTAAAGTATCTCTAGGGGTCATAGTTGGGTTGTTCTGATAACAATTATTTACTGAAGTTATTACCCATCTTGGTAAATCTGATAATTCAGGAAACTCAGGTGATGTAAGATAAATCATGTTGATGGCACCAAAATCGTACCAATATCTTATCTCATCTGCTGGTGAACCTTGCAGATAATTTAATCTAGGGTATACCCCTGTGAAATCAACATACCTTGACTCTGTTTGAGCAAGGCTATATAGCTCTATCATTTTATTTCTTTGTCTAGAAACAGGATCTAATAAAAGAGGTTGTTGTAGGGGAGGAATTTGTGGTTGAAGAGGAATCTGTTGGAGGACTTTTTAAAGGTAGTTGTTAAATCTGAATGAGGTTTAAAGGAAAATTTTTCTCTTATCTCTTCTTCAGGGTATGGAGCAGTTTCCATAACATGATCACCAGAAGAAGTAGATGGAATATCTGTTTTTTCTAAAATAAATGACATATCTACTTTTTCTATCATTTGATGTTTTATCATTGTGACATCTGTGCTTGTAATCATTGTATAAACCTTAATCAGTTCAGTTATCAATAAAATAATGTTATTTGATCCCAATATTGTTTGTTTATGTTTGACATTTTGCATGTTTTAATTTTTGTTCAATTTCAAACTCTATATCGCTTTCTAGAGAGTTATACGCAAACAGAGGCGTAAACGTAATTAGTTTAATGCGACAAACACTCCGAAACATCAAATTAGGCTTAACATACCTTAAATAACCTTTACATAACTTAGAAATAAGTTTTGAAGGCTTTGGTATGGCAAAATCAAGTTTATTCGCTTACAGGGACTAATTTCGACAAACTGCGAAAGTATGCCGATTCGTACTGAACGAAAATACCGGATCATGACCATAAGTTAAACATACCATAAATATTCTTTACATATCTTAGAAATAGGCTTTGAGGGGTTCGGTGTGCTAAAATAAACTTTCTGGTCATTCAGGGACTAAAAGCGTCAAAAAGTGCATAAGTTTGCATTTTCGCGCATATCTTACGTTCTGAATACCTCCGGGCATCCAAAAATTTTTATAATCATTAAAATATTTTATTTTAGTGATTGGCAAGATAAAATTCCATTCGTCGCGTAATTTGGATCGTTTTTCGTGTCCGTTCGTGTTTCGTCGTAATTAACCGAATAACGTGATCGTACGGCCAAACGAACCGACATCCAACATATTTTCAAGCATGTTTCATGTCCCCTATGCTTAGGCATCATTGTAGAGCCTTGAAAATGGCTTAACGGGCCTTAAACGTGTCGAAAATGGGCTTAAACATGTGGAGGGACCAAAACTGCAATTTCTGGAACTGTTGCTGATATCCCATGAGGTCGCGGGCCACGGAAGATGTAGGCTTGGCCTACGCGGGGCGCGAGAGCCCCCCAGTTCAGCAGAAAATGTGTTCCAGCTGTTCCCCATGTTTGCAAACGGTTTTTAAACATCCTATGGGCTATTTTGGGGCACCCATGGTATTCTAAAACCATGGGCACACACTTGTACGGCTCAGATCGAAGCTCGGTTTTCGAGGAATGATCTTAACGGTTACTCGAAAACTATAAATACCCCCAAGTTTTGCAATCCAAGCTCATATTTTATCTGGACATTTCTCTAAGTTGAAGTTTCTTTACTTCATACCTGAGAAATCTAGATCAAAATCCTCATCGCTTGGACCTTTTTGTAAGATTCTTTCGTTCGTTTATGCATTTTTAAGCGTGAAAGTCAAACAGTGTTTGACTTTCTGCTTTGACCAGTCAATGGTCAACACGAAGTTCGTTTGAACTTCGCAACGTGAGCGTAATCACGATGGTCATAGTCCTTTGTGACTATACCTACTGATTACCACGTTATTTAGGCATAGTGACGAGTCATAGTTTCGGTCAAAATACGCGTTTATGCGTATTTTGCAACCAAACTATTCTTGGATATCAAAACCCTTTATTTTGATATCAAACCTGTTTTCAAACTTCCTTAAACATGTTTTAACATGTTTAACTCGTCACTTTTAGTTTAGTGCTTATATAGGGTCGGAAAGATAAGCGGTCTAAACAACCGCTTAGACTTTCGAACCCGACCCGTTTGGTCAATCATTAGGATCCGACCAAACATATTTTGTGACCATAGTTATATAGGGAATAACCTTCCGAGGTTATGCCTTATGGTCACTACGTTTAGTTAGTTGTATGATAGGTAGTTTATATGCCTAAGGAAAATGACCA
This sequence comes from Helianthus tuberosus, assembly GCA_030545235.1. NCBI lineage: Eukaryota > Viridiplantae > Streptophyta > Magnoliopsida > Asterales > Asteraceae > Helianthus > Helianthus tuberosus. The sequence continues at coordinate 31,340 of JARYGA010004962.1, forward strand.
AAATGCCCTTTTTGCGCATAAATTCATTTTAAGCATATGTAACCTAAATTTTGACATCTAAACTGATTAGGCAACATTATTAGACATGTTAAGGCATATATTACTTGTCATAGGACTAGTTAGGCGGTCCAAACGCGTTTTACGCGAACGACGCGTTAAAGTAGTGTAAGCTACCTAAACGGGTCGTAATGAGGCGTAAGCACTTAGGATAGGTTCCGATTTAGAATGTAGGCTTTGTTAAACCATGTTACATGAGTTCCTATACTCATTTGGTTTAGGAAACCTCATTTTATCCGATCCTCCGATTTAGGTCCGGTTTATTAACGTAGTTGCCTATATTAGGTGCCGATTAATTCCGTGATCTATCTAGCATTGCTTGGTTGATTATCCAAAGACTATTGAGCAATATCAAGTGAGTACATAGTCCCCTCTTTTACTGTTTTCAAACATTTTGGGGTGAAACACATGTGCCTACTTGTTACTTTCGTGCTTTTCATGATTTCATAACATATACTTGCTATGTTCATTAGTACACGTATTGTACATGATTTTATCCATGTTTTTGCTATGTATGTTCATTTATTGCATACTTAGTATAATGTTTTACATCACATGCTATGTATGTTCATTTATTGCATACTTAGTACATTGTTTTACATCACATGCTATGTATGTTCATTTATTGCATACTTAGTACATTGTTTTACATTTCTACTTTGTATGTTCATTTAGCATATTAAAGTACATTATTTTCATAAAACATGCTTACATTTTGGTATGACATTTGGTTTGTTTAAACGGGACAAAAATACATTCATTAACATTAGCTACGCCGCTTGGTAGTAAGTAATGGTACCATAGGAATTGACAACTCCTGTTCCTGAAATCCTAGGTTTCTTTGGGTGGAAGGAATGACTGAATCCAATATACATAATTTAGATAAACCTTTAATTTGTTTATGGGTTTGTCGCCACAGTCGCAAGGCTTGAATGTATGCATTTTAACATTACCGCATATATGTTTGTATCAGTAAGGCATGCATTTATTTTACAAAACATAACTTTGATTTATTTCAATACCTTGTTTTGTGCATTTTATCTATGGCTTTAGTTGACATATTTCACTTGCCATACATGACAATTGGTTACACATTACATGATTTACATTTGAAAATAGACATTGTTTACACATAAACATTTTGACATTGGTTTACACATTACATGGTTTACATTTAACAATAGACATGGTTTACACATAAACATTTGACAATTGGTTTAAACAAGACAGTTTTGGTGGTTTGTTTGGGTAAGTGATTTAAATAACGAGGCGTGTGTAATAGGATAAAAGCATGGTGGATACGCCGCCGGTACTTCATATATATAAGTGCTTTTATAATATTACATATCGTAGCGTTATTTAAACCATTTCAATTTAGACATATTACATTTTACACAAATAACATATCTTCACAAGACCTTGTTTCACAAACGGTTATTTTATACAACTCATTGTACTTGGTTATTTAATTAACCATACACCTTTCTTTTATATAAACATATTTCTTATCAAATTTTCGTATGCTTTATAAAAGAAAATATTTAACAAGATTCATGACTAACTTTTATTAAACATTTCTTTAAACTTAAGTCATGAATCCTATTTTAACAAACAAACCTATGTATCTCACAGGCATTTTTATGCTGACGTACCTATTTTCACATGTGTTTTCAGGAGCTAATGTATAGGAATGATCAAGATACACTTAGGCGGGCCTGTGCCTTAGTGACATAAAAGAAGCAAGATTAGTTAAATAATGTTATGAACTCTTTGTTTCAGTTGTTTTAAGACAATGTAACCCCTTTGTAATTAAATAAAACAAAACTTTAATTACCATGGTTGTGAAACAATAATTCTGTTGCTCGACTCCCCGACGTTTCCGCCGCGATTTGTTGTTTTACGCGGTCGGGGTGTGACAGAAGAGTTGGTATCAGAGCCAATGGTTATAGGGAATTAGGTTATTAGTAATGCTTTGACCTAGACTATAACTTTTCTAGGATCCTAACACAAGTTATCTTGTGTTTAGATCTTAAAACATACAGGTCACCGATCCTTAGGTGATAACCAAAACAAGAACACAATTTTATGAAACGATTTTTTGAAAATCAATCATCTGTTTTTAAATAATTTATTATAAGGTTTTGAACCCTCCAATTTTTCAAAATGATTTTGAAAATTTAATTATCCATTCTTGAATGATTCTTTTGGCCTTGTGCCTTCCAAGTTTTCAAAATCTCGTCAAAGTTTTGGGTCTAAATAATGTGAACACGTGCAATCTGGAAGGGTGGATGCCTGCATCTCGAGTTTTCTGTCTAGGCTAGAGTGTTCGTACAAATCCACATAATCAGACCAGTCACTCTTACCTGGGAACTCTTGGGGTGAGTGTCCATTTATAGGCTAAAGCATGTCTTCGCGATACATTATTTTTTGACCCATTTACTTTGATAAGTCACTGTGTGTCGTTTGTTTGCTTTGTGGTACGGACGAATGACCACCACCTTTGCTTTTGTCGATTTGTATCATTTCCTTTTCACCTAATCATCTCACTCGTTTTCTCTCATGTTTCCTCTTTTAGAATGCCTCCTCGACGCGAAAATCCAATACCTAATGCCGAAATGGCAGCTATCATTGTGCAGCAAATGGCTGCTGTACTCCCAGACATTGTTGCTCAAGTTAACCAAGCCAACAATTACAATAATGCTCCATGCAACTTCAAAAGTTTCAATTCGGCTAAACCGCTCAAGTTTAGTGGTTCTGAAGGAGCAACTGGGCTCCTACAGTGGTTTGAAAGCATTGAGAGTACGTTTCACCATGTTCAGTGTCCTGATAATCGCAAGGTTGAGTTTGCTTCTAGTGTATTTCAAAAGAGGGCTCTTACTTGGTGGAATGGAGTCATGAGAAACCGTGGTGCTGAGGTTGCTTTAACACATACCTGGGCATAGCTTAGGGCTCTTATGATGAGGGAATTATGTCCTCGTCATGAACTACGGGCTTTAGAAAGGGAGTTTGATGATTTGAAGCAGGATAGTGGTGAGCACCGGGCGTACACTGATAGGTATGAAGAGTTGAGTTTGCTATGCCCTACAATGGTTACCCCACTCGAGAAAGCTATCGAAAGGTATATTGATGGTTTACCTGACTCAGTGCAAGACATCGTCACTGGTAGTAACCCTACAACAGTTCGTCAGGCAATCGAGTTAGCTGCGACTTTGACCGAGTCGCAGGTCCGAAAGGGTAAGCTACATTGGAAGGGTGACAAGGGTAAGAAACAGTCGTCTGATAAGGGTGAAAGCAAGAAGGGTAAGGAATCTGGTTCTTCGAAAGGGTCTAGGAAGCGCAAGGCTCCCAGAATTTCGCCGTTACTGCCCTAGCCAATCAGGCAGCTCCCAACCAACCCGCACAACCACCAGCAAAGAAACGGTATGCGGGGAATGCACCGTTGTGCAACAGATGCAATAACCACCATCAACCTCAAGTTCAGTGTCGTTTCTATGCTAACTGTGGGAAATCGGGTCATCTTGCCGATGTTTATCGTTTTGCTCCGAATCAAGCAGCTCAGAACCCAGCTTTGCAAGCTGCTCAACCGCCTGCTCCACAACAGGCTCAGGCTGCACAACCTCATTATCCTCCTGGTTCGTGCTACAACTGTGGGGATCTGACCCACTATAGGAATCAATGTCTGAGATTAGTCAATGCAAATTAGGCTCAGGCTCGTGGGCGAGTCTTTAACATGAATGCACAAGAGGCGCGAGCAGACAATGTGGTGGTAAATGGTACGTTCTTTGTTAACAATTAGCCTGCATCTGTTCTTTTTTATTCGGGTGCCGATATGAGTTTTGTGTCGTTATCTTTTGAACCTTTGCTTCGCATGTCTAGAACAAAACTAGGAAAGCCTTTGACAGTAGAAGTTGCTAGTGGTGAACCCATTGTACTTGATTCCGTTCTTCAAAATTGTCAATTGAACCTTAATAACCATCTTTTTCCTATCGATATCACGCCGATGCAACTTGGGAGTTTCGACGTTATAGTAGGTATGGATTGGTTAGCCAAGCATCACGCAGAGGTAGTTTGTTTTGAGAAGATTGTTCGTGTACCTTTTTCGGCAGGTAAGATCCTAGAGGTTCGTGGTGAGAAACCTGCTAGTAGTCTCAAACTCATGTCGTGTACTCAAGCTCGAAAATATTTGCGCAAGAACTATGTGGCCTTTTTGGCACATGTTGTAGCAGATAAAGGCAAAGGCAAGTCTATTCGAGATATCCCTGTTGTTCGGGATTATCCTGAAGTGTTTCCTGAAGAATTACCTGGTTTATCCCCAGCACGCCAAGTCGAGTTTTGTATTGATCTTGTACCCGGTGCAAATCCTATTGCCAGGTCTCCGTATCGTCTTGCACCGTCTGAGATGCAAAAGTTATCTAAGCAGCTTCAAGAGCTTTCTGAAAAAGGTTTTCTTCGTCCTAGCTTTTCACCTTGGGGTGCTCCCGTTCTTTTTGTCAAGAAGAAGGATAGATCTTTCAGGATGTGCATCGATTATCTTGAGCTTAACAAGCTTACCATCAAGAATCGATATCCCCTACCTCGCATGTATGATCTTTTTGATCAATTACAGGGTGGTTCTTATTTTTCAAAGATTGATCTGCGTTCTGGGTATCATCAACTTCGTGTGCATGAAGAAGATATTCCCAAGACAGCTTTCCGCACTCGATATGGGCATTATGATTCCACAGTTATGCCTTTCGGTTTGACTAATGCTCCTGCAGTTTTCATGGACTTGATGAATTGGGTCTGCAAGCCTTATTTGGATAAGTTCATCATTGTCTTCATTGATGACATCTTGATTTATTCTAAGACGTGAGCTGATCATGAGCAGCATCTTCGTCTTACTCTGGAACTCCTGAAGAAAGAGCAACTTTTTGCCAAATTCTCTAAATGTGAATTTTGGCTTAAGGAAGTTCAATTTTTGGGGCATATCGTCAACGAACAAGGTATCCATGTAGATCCCTCCAAGATCAGTGCGATTAAGGATTGGGATACACCTACTACACCCACTGAAGTTCGTTCTTTCCTTGGTCTTGCGGGTTATTACAGCCGCTTCATTGAAAACTTCTCGAAGATTGCAGTTCCTCTAACTGCTCTAACTCAGAAGAACAAACCCTTTGATTGGGGATCCAAACAAGAAGAAGCGTTTCAGACCTTGAAGAAGAAGCTTTGTGATGCACCTATTCTATCTTTACCTGAGGGCAATGATGATTTTGTCGTGTATTGTGATGCATCAAACTTAGGTCTTGGCTGTGTTCTCATGCAAAGGAGCAAAGTCATAGCATATGCATCAAGGCAGTTGAAGGTACACGAGAAGAACTACACCACTCATGCTCTTGAGTTAGGTGCAGTTGTATTCGCTCTCAAGATCTGGAGACACTATTTGTATGGTACAAAATGTGTGGTTTTCACTGACCACAAGAGTCTTTAGCACATCTTCAATCAGAAAGAACTTAACATGAGGCAACGACGTTGGGTTGAGCTTCTAAATGACCATGACTGCGAAATTCGCTACCATCCTGGTAAGGCGAATGTCGTGGCTGATGCTTTGAGTCATAAAGAGCATTTTAAGCTTCATTGTGTTCGTGTTTGATCTGATATCCAAACCCGCATTTCTCAGGCTCAACATACTTGTGTTTCACAAGATTTGATGGGTAAGGAATTACCATTTCATTTCAAGTCTAATCTAGAGCTTAAAGACAATGGATTGTATTATTTCATGGTCTATTTGTGGGTCCCAAGTCAAGACAATCTTCGCACCTTGCTTATGGATGAAGCTCATAAGTCTCGTTATTCTATTCATCCTGGTGCAGACAAAATGTATAAGGATCTTCGTACCCAGTATTGGTGGCCTGGTATGAAGAAAGACATTGCCTTGTACGTATCCAAATGCCTTGCTTGTCTTAAGGTTAAAGCCGAACATCAACATCCCTCTGGATTATTGGAGCAACCAGAGATTCCAGTTTGGAAATGCTATGGATCTTATTACTAAACTTCCGCGCACTAAAAGAGGTCATGACGCTATCTGGGTAGTTGTTGATCGTCTTACAAAGTCAGCACATTTCTTGCCGATCCGTGAGGATATATCTGCTAACAAGCTGGCTAAAATTTATGTGGATGAAATTGTATCTAGACATGGTGTTCCTTTGAACATTATTTCTGACAGAAATGCTTGATTCTCATCTCATTTTTGGAGAACCATGCAATCTGCTATGGGAACCCAACTTAATTTGAGCACATCTTATCATCCACAATCAGATGGCCAATCTGAGAGAACAATCCAGACTTTGGAGGATATGCTTAGAGCTTGTGTGATCGATTTTGATGGTAGTTGGGATTCGTATCTTCCGTTGATAGAATTCTCCTACAACAACAGTTATCACTCCAGTATCAACATGGCTCCTTTCAAGGCTTTATATGGTCAAAAATGTCGTTCACCAGTCTGCTGGAATGAGATCGGTGAGGCTCAGCTTACTGGACCTGACCTCATTCTAGAGACAACAGATAAGGTTAAGAAAGTTCGCGATAACCTTCAGACAGCTAGAAGCCGTCAAAAGAGTTACGCGGACCGACGACGCAAGCCCTTGGAATTTCAAGTTGGTGATCGCGTTCTACTTAAGGTTTCACCTTGGAAAGGTGTGATCAGATTTGGAAAGATAGGAAAACTTGCACCTAGATATGTTCGACCATTCAAGATCATAGAAAGAATCGGTAAGGTAGCCTACAGACTTGAGTTACCTCCTGAACTTGGAAATGTTCATCCAACCTTTCACGTATCCAATCTCAAAAAGTGTTTAACTGATGAGAACCTCCACATACCTCTTGATGAAATTCGTGTTGATGACACGATGCATTTTGTTGAAAAACCTGTGGAAATCATGGAACGTGAAGTCAAATGGCTCAAACGCAAGCGCATTCCACTTGTGAAAGTTCGCTGGGAATCTAAACGTGGACCATAATTTACTTGGGAACGTGAAGATCAAATGAAGGCGAAATATCCACATCTTTTCTCACAAGTTTCCTCTAAATAAATTTCGAGACGAAATTTCCACAAGTAGGGGAGACTGTGACATCTGTGCTTGTAATCATTGTATAAACCTTAATCAGTTCAGTTATCAATAAAATAATGTTATTTGATCCCAATATTGTTTGTTTATGTTTGACATTTTGCATGTTTTGATTTTTGTTCAATTTCAAACTCTATATCGCTTTCTGGAGAGTTATACGCAAACCGATGCGTAAACGTAATCAGTTTAATGCGACAAACACTCCGGAACATCAAATTAGGCTTAACATACCTTAAATAACCTTTACATAACTTAGAAATAAGTTTTGAAGGCTTTGGTATGGCAAAATCAAGTTTATTCGCTTACAGGGACTAATTTCGATAAACTGCGAAAGTATGCCGATTCGTACTGCAACGAACATACCGGAACATGACCATAAGTTAAATATACCATAAATATCCTTTTCATAGCTTAGAAATAGGCTTTGAGGGGTTCGGTGTGCTAAAATAAACTTTCTGGTCATTTAGGGACTAAAAGCATCAAAAAGTGCACAAGTTTGCATTTTCGCGCATATCTTACGTTCTGAATACATCCGGGCATCCAAAAATTTTTGTAATCATTAAAATATTTTATTTTAGTGATTGGCATGATAAAATTCCATTCGTCGCGTAATTTGGATCGTTTTTCGCGTCCGTTCGTGTTTCGTCGTATTTAACCGAATAACGTGATCGTACGACCAAACAAACCGACATCATGTCCCCTATGCTTAGGCATCATTGTAGAGCCTTGAAAATGGCTTAACGGGCCTTAAATGTGTCGAAAATGGGCTTAAACATGTGTAGGGACCAAAACTGCACTTTCTGGAACTGTTGCCGATATCCCATGAGGTCGCGGGCCGCGTAAGATGTAGGTTTGGCCTACGCGGGGCGCGAGAGCCCCCCAGTTCATAAGAAAATGTGTTCCAGCTTGTTCCGGCTATTCCCCATGTTTGCAAACGGTTTTTAAACATCCTATGGGCTATTTTGGGGCACCCATGGTATTCTAAAACCATGGGCACACTTGTACGGCTCAGATCGAAGCTCGGTTTTCGAGGAATGATCTTAACGGTTACCCAAAAACTATAAATACCCCCAAGTTTTGCAATCCAAGCTCACATTTGATCTGGCCATTTCTCTAAGTTGAAGTTTCTTTACTTCATACTTGAGAAATCTAGATCAAAATCCTCATCGCTTGGACCTTTTGTAAGATTCTTTCGTTCTTTTATGCGTTTTTAAGCGTGAAAGTCAAACAGTGTTTGACTTTCTGCTTTGATCAGTCAATGGTCAACACGAAGTTCGTTTGAACTTCGCAACGTGAGCATAATCACGATGGTCATAGTCCTTTGTGACTATACCTACTGATTACCACATTATTTAGGCATAGTGACGAGTCAT
>JARYGA010004963.1:0-48260 GCA_030545235.1 Helianthus tuberosus
ACCCGGCCGTGTCAAAAGTTCACCCGCCCGTGTCAACTCTGCACGTTTATTTTTCATCAAATTTGCATCCAAACCTATCCAAACTCATTTTAATTGCTTGGGGTTCGTTTCTTAACATGTCTAAGCTATCATCCATTACCTGGATCCATTATTCATATAGTTTACGCTCCCGTTACCCGGTTTACGATTTTCTTTATTACACTTAAGTCAACATTTTACCACCTACTTTATTTTGACCCGTTTAGAAGTTTTCAAGCATTTAAGCATCAAACTCGCATTTCTCTTTGTACACATCGTATTTCCATTTTTTTTAATAGCCTCTTATATTCCACAACAACTATTTTGTAGTGGATTTAACATAACGGACCGTTATTCTAAATTTTACCCTTTGGATAGTCATTCTACATAATTGACCTGTTCTTAGGCATTTGACTCTCAAGGTTTATACTTACAACTCTTACATATATCTAAGAGTTGCATAATCATAATACTAGTATCTAAACGACCTGTAAGGGTCATTTGCCCGATTTACAAATCATGGGCATTTTGGTCATTTTTAGTCCCTCATTTACGACGAAGGACTCTCGCTAATTATTTGACCCATATTTGCATGTTTATCTAGCAACTTAACTATGCGTACCTGGCTCGGTTCAAGGTATTGACCCGTTTACATAACTTTTTGCTTTAAATCTTTCTAGTTAAAGCAACGCAAGCTTATGTTATTTTCCTGTGAATACAAAACTCAACAAGCGATTGTCAAATGTTATTGTCAAATGGATTTAACCACATCATTTGACCAATTTAGTCTAATTGACCATTTGTCCGTATGAGATGGTATTTAATTACCATTTCACCCCTTTTAAACCTATCCCGGTTTTCCTTTGAACTTGTTTTACTTAAAACCGTTTTTTTATTTATTCGTCATTACATGACTAATTTACCGCTTTACCCCTTTTTAATATAGTCCATAATTTCTTACCATTTTCCCTCATTCCGACTCTCATTGAATCGTGTCGGAATATCATATATCAACCACTTAGTAGCATTCATATCTAAACTTGAAATTAAGTAACTTTGCAAATAATGTAAAGGGCGTAAGCTCTACTTACCTCGCGTCCGCGCAAACATTCTTCGCATCCATGATCCGTTTAACCCGTTCCTTTTCAAGCTCCCACCTAGCTTGTTTAGCAACTATATCATAACATCCATAAGATGGTTAGATTAGTCATTCTATATAATGGCCATCACACTATGGAACCTTTTTTTTACACACTTATCAATCAAAGCATGCCATATATTCAACAACTAGTTTCATACCATAATTCTTTTCATTCACTAACCGTTTGACCCGTTAGTGAAGTTACTTAAACAACTAGTTAGTAAGTGATTTTAAACACTTTAAGCATGTCATATAAAGTGCTATTTGTTCCCAACAATCAATAATTCATGCCTAAAGCAAGTATATACAATCCTATGCCTTTTTCTTGGTTAATAAGAACATTATTTATGTGCAGCGATTTTCTATTCAGCTGCTGTAATTGACCATTTTGTCCCTTTTAAAGTGTGAATTAGATGAACATGTTCAAAGATGGATCGTAGAACGCCCCAATACCTTCGCAAGCATATAAGGTACACCTTCTAACGAATTTTCTATGATTTTATATGATTTTTATAAAATCATCTCATCAACTATATTTTCATTTTTCAACATCTTTCAAGTTCTGAACAACAGTTTTAATTCGCCTATTTGGCCTATTTAACAACCACATTTGTTTCTTATGATTGAAAACAGTAAAAATTTACTTCATAAGCTTTCCGAAAAGGTATAGAACACCCAAATCGGATAAACGGTTGATTTTATATGATTTTTTTAAGATTAGTCAAAATACATATAAAAAGCTACGAAAATCATGTTTAGGGTCCTTTCAAATTCGACCCAAACCATCAAATGCAACCCATTTCCATGGCTATAACCCTTATTAGACTCTTGGTAATGGTTAGAAACCTATAGCACCGTGATTGTAGGCTAAGAGATGTCAAAATATCATCTATTTCAAGAAGTCATCATATGAATCCTAATTTTACCATCTTCTCAACTTCATCTTTGTCAAATTAAGAACTAGAACTAAAATTAACATATATTCAAGTTCTATTTGGTGATTCTCATACACCATCATGTTTAAAACCCGTACTATTACATATCAAACGAAATTAGTCAAATTAGCCAATTACGTGTTTCTTTCATAATTCCAACATATAAACATTCACTTAGCCATTTTAACAAACACCTTGCGGGCATAATTTCTCACAATTTATTATCAAGCTCAATACTTGTCATTTAGCCATGGTTAACATCAACTAAGCATGTTTACATCAATTTTCACATTAACAAAATCTGAATTTACTTCCTAGAACTCAAATTACACTAGAACAACAATTAAAATTCTAGTGTTTAACATGTTCCTACAACACCCACTTATCACCTTCAATGGTGATTGTGAATTCACAAGAAATAAGCATGATTTCAACTTGTATTTGTCTAGGGTTTGTCCCTAGACACTATATTGTTCCTAATTCATCATAAAACAAACATGCAACCATAAATATCAGATTTTCCCAATTTGATGAGAATTTCAAGTTGAGAGTTTTCATCAAATTTTACATACCTTGTAATCCTCTTGTGAATTGTGAATTCACAAGAAATAAGCATGATTTCAACTTGTATTTGTCTAGAGTTTGTCCCTAGACACTATATTTGTCACACCCCCAAAATCCACACGCGGAGTATCACCGCCTGGAGGCGTGACTGACCAGGATCCAGCCACCAATCATATTGAACAAGCATGTAAGTAATTAGAAAATCCAACCAATACAATTGGTGTCCAAACAAAACATAGTTTAAGTTGCAAGCGGAAGCATAATGATTAAATCCAAAACCAAATATAAGTTCAAATGTTTAAATGTTTAACATGGCACACAGTTGTCCATGTCCCACAACGACCACGCCTCCTCGTGCAAGCTCCATAAGTACCTAACGACCTGCAAGGCATGTAACAACGAGTCAACAACAAAGTTGAGCGAGTTCACAGTTGGTGTTCATTGTTAAGTTGTTTCAAAAACCAAGAATTCATTTGTAAGTTGTAAGTTAATCAGTTTACCCTGTTTCCCAAACATATCCATAGTTGGTGGGGGGTTCGCCATAATAACCACTAGACCTGTTTACCATATCGACTACTGACTGAAGTAAGTTGGTGCCCTGACGTCAATGTCTATCATCATTGACTAGTGCCCAGATCCATTAGTTCACGCCCGTCCTCTACGGCACGGTGTGAGGCTTGTCAAACCTAAATAGCGCTATCTAACTAATGACCCGCTCGCCATTGGCCCGAAGATTAAGTCGATATAAAAATGAGGGACTTAATGATAGAGTTTTTGGTCTAGTATCCGTGTTGTCACCCTTCAGTTAAGAGGGTGTGTACGAAATCCCCAAACCAGGAGATTACGCAGGTTCCGATTATGTTCTTATCACGTGTTGTCACCCTTCAATAAAGAGGGTGTGTACGTGTCCCATACTAGGAGATCACGCAGTTTCAGTTTCAATCCTTTACCCATTCCCAACCCCTGGGAATCCCATGCCTTGTGGAAAGTGTGAACTCACCTTGGTTTGCTCGGTATGCTAGATTAAAATATGTGTTCACGGTTTGATAAATCCAACCCTAGTATAGTTTCAACGCCAGTTAGTTACTTACATAATTCACCTATTCCTATTATGTAATTATGAACAAGCATGGCACGTATCATTACACAAACTATAATAAGTGTTTGGGCCCTATGTATTTTCATATTACATGAACATATATCACACTAACAGTTCAGAACTCAAGAATATGCATATAACCATAGTTCATAATATTCCATATTCACTTAGACTACCAAAACTAGTGTTAAAATTGCATATGATCAGCCATCATTTGGCGGCCCATCACGGAGCTTTAACATGACCCAACCCATCTGCTATTTGGTCCCATCCAACAAGGGCGCAGCCCTTACCATAAAAATCCAAACCTCCCGGCCCACAAATATTAAACTTAAAGCTTACAAATACATAATCACATAGCATGTGGGCCCACTAATGTGTTCCAATATAAAATCGTAGCCCATTTAATTAGTGCTATTAACAACATTGTATGTGGTGGCCCAGACTTACTAACTAAATTCAATATGTGCGTTCAAGTATTGTGTGAGCGGCCCACCACACATTAATCTACTTCATGCGGTCCAATCCAATTTAGGTTAGTTCGTTTGTATATGTGGCCCAGTTACTTGATCCACCAAGTTAAGCAATCCACTAACATGTAAGGAACTCAATTATTTATATAAACCATCTAGCATATATTTAACAAACATACAATCCTGCTGTAGATCCTTTATGAAAACCCAGGTTCACACCTACCTATTAACAGTCATCATCATATATATGAATTCACTAACCATCATCGTCTAACATGGATCCTAGAATAACATCAGATTGTTAACAACACAGTCAACCGCATAAGCAATCATCATATCGATATAAATCAAGCAACGTTCACGTGAGCAGAGAAACATCAAACAACACGTTCTCTGTTTCATTCAAAAATCTACTACATAAACTATTCAAATTGTCCACATAAAAAGAGTACTATCACGCATTGAGTGTGCACCAATTTCATACAAGAGCCGTCATATTTGTAGATTCAACAAATCCTAATGTTTTCGTAAACATCATTCAACGACTATCCTATAACGACATCAAACATTCACATAAGGACGCTGTTCTAACCTGATGCTGATGCCGCAGCGGAGAGTGCGGTAAGAAGAGAAATAAGCAGAGTTCCGAGTCGTAGTGTCGCGAGCCACCGGAGGTAGAACGGAGAGCACCGGTGTCGTCGGGGTTTTGAACTCGCCGGAGAAGAAAGTGGCAGTGGTTGTTGTGGAGTTTCGGGTGGGGGAAATCGGATTATGCGAAGCGACCGATAGGGTTTATGAGGGTTCAAGAAAGATGCATGCTGCGACATAATATATAAACGAGTTCCTGATGGCGGTGGAATTTGAGTGTGGGCCGAGAATAGACAAGGTGGGCTGGGGGTTTGGGTTTCGTACAGTATCCCACCACCAAAACTTGATCAACAAAGATTTGTATAATGAACAAATATGAATTAGTGTTATTATGCATTCACTTATTTAATTATTATTATCATTATTATTATGATTTTTTTTATAAACTAAACCAACAAATATGTTTGCACCAAGAGTTAGCAAAGTCGTGTATAATTTCCACACAATGTTTTGACCGTTAAAGGTTACGGGTTGCGCGAGGAGGTTGGGTCGACTAGGGCGACAAACATAATTAATTTATCAATTAAAATACATATGAGATTCGATTTATAAAGGCGAAACAAACGGTTTGTACTCCGAAGTTACGGGTTGTCACATCATCCCCAAGTTGAAAGAAATTTCGTCCCGAAATTTAGCACGTAGTCACTGAGGAAGCTGGTTAAGTTGCGTGGTTTACTGATTTTCCTGGGGTGTCACAATATTGTTCCTAATTCATCATAAAACAAACATGCAACCATAAATATCAGATTTTCCCAATTTCATGAGAATTTCAAGTTGAGAGTTTTCATCAAATTTTACATACCTTGTAATCCTCTTGTGATGAGGATTAGTAATCTATGCTCGATTTTCGTTTTTGATCAGATTTGGACCTTCAATTTTGTGAATTAAGTGATGAACTAGGGCTTGGTGAGGTCTCCTGGTCGCCCCCTGCGTCCCATATACGACCAGACACACTTTTGTGTGTTTGGTCCATAATTATTATTTTTTTATCTAATTAAGTTTCAGATTTTACAAGATAAGCCCCTCCACTTTTGAATAACTTAAAGTTTGGTTGTTTCTAACCCTATTATAAGTTATTTCTAGACTTGTAGCTAACTAGGTTAAAACTCCTAGTTAGTAAATTCTTGTTTATTTATACTTTATAATTCTAATATAAAGTTTTATATTTTCGGGGTAGCTTTATTGGGTTAATTTTTTTTACCACTAACGGTATTTTACCCGTCTTTGCTATTAATGTGGTTTGATTACCAAACCCGTTTTTGGGATGTTACACAGGCCCGGGTCAACTTCATCACCAACTACAAACTTGACATCCTTAGAATCTCCCTGAAGCAGCCTCTACAAAGTCAACTCTATGAAAGAAAGACACTAAAGATGACTACACAAATACCAGGAAACAAAAACAAACAAATGGAGATCCAAGGCAAAAGGATACCTTTTTTACCGAAGAAAGCCTTGGGACGAACATGGTAGGAAGGACTCAACCCTCCCATGGCCAAAACTCCTTCAGAAAAAGTGAAGGCCCTTGTACGGTTTTCATATATGCGTTTCCACTGAACAGTCTCATTAGCCGATAGGGTAGGAACAATATCTTCAATAGTGGCGTTGACATCCTTAGGCAATGGGGATTCTGGTATCATGGCAGCAGAGACAAAAATGAACCTACTTTTCCAATCCTTCGGGTAAGTGGAGGTTGGCATAAAGGTATAACAGGGCTTCGACACGTTGTTCTGTCTCTTGGCAAAGGTAAACCAATCTCCATCAAAGATGAGCTTATAGAACATGCAAAACAAGGGGACGGAAGGTTCACCAGAAACGGCCGCACAGGACAACTCGAAATGCACCACTCTCATGAACCCTAGGGGATGCAACTGAGAAAAGTGAACCCCGAAATGACGAAGCAAAGCAACCTTGAAAGGGGAAAGAGGGTACCGGACTCCGCAAGAGGAAAACGCCAATGTATAAAGGGGAATTCTGTCCGGTGTGCATTCGGCCGGCTCGTTGGGTCCCGGTAAGGTGGGAGAAAACTGCTCAGGAATGTTGTATGTCTCGACAAAAGACTTTAGGTCCTTCGCCCTTAAGACTGATCTAATGGCAAGACGACCGGAACGACTCATATTTGAAAAGAAAATTGTGATCGGAAAAGTGTAGAGAAGGTAAGAAACAGAGAATTATGACGGAAGTTAAATAAGGGTTCGAGAAGGATAAGGGGGTATTTAAAGAGGTAACTGACACAGGGCGATAACCGTCACATCGCCGTCCTTTCGAAATTCAAAAAAAAGAGCACGTGTATCGATGGGATTAAACCCCGCCATTATTACTCGGCAGACAAGTAAGGGGTGAATAATGACCATCCCCAAAGGGCGGGCCCACGTTCTCTTTTCCTCCTTAACCTGGAGAATTACTTTTTAGGCAGGTATGACTCAGCCCCGGATCATGAGCCTTGGGTCTCAGAACCAGGGACTAAAGATGACTTGACGACGGGCCAATGGATTGCTCCATTTACCTGACTTGGGCTGCCATCACACGAGCCCTACGAATAAGGCCCACAAATGGTTTTACTTCTCTACTAAGGTTTTCTTTGTATGAAATGAGCGGGAAACGAGGATTCAGGGCATGCAGACCACAATTAATGAATGATAAGAAGGGTATCTTGGCTGGCATCGTACTTCTCCTGCCGGAACATTAAATGAAGCTGCCAATCTAGCCGTTAGGGGTCAGACACGTGTCTGAGCCCCTCGAGGACTTCCTAAAACCGTCGGATCATCTCAACAAATATCCCACATGCAAGATAAGGCCTAAGACTTATATAAGAAGAAGAAAAGCGGTAACAAGGGGCATCGGAGGTATCACATTTAATATTCTCTCATTTACTCTCCTCTCATTAATTCCGACCAACATTCTCACACATTCAATACACACACGTATTTATTGGATTCACATCTTAGAGGAAACATTCCGGTGATCACACTCATCGGAAGAAGCTACTCTCACTCTCCGGCAAGTTTACTTACTCTCACGCCGGAGCTTGGTCATGGATCCCCCTCCCGGGGCCCTCCGTGACGAGGCTAACGGTTTATTCTTTTGTAGCCACAAGGAACGGGATATCTGGACGTCAGCGAAGATCCATTGAACGTCAGCCGGGATTTGGGTATTCGACAGGGGGTATGGGTGGCTTTGCGAGCAAAATAACGAGTGCTAAAGGTATGACATAGGGGAGGTGGCATATACCCATCACCAATCAGATTTCTTTTATTTTAATTTCTTTTTTGTATAGTTAAAGGATGCTTTATTACACATCGTCAAGGTTAAAGAGGGGGGGGCACCATTGTTGTCCTAAAACTTAGATAGTGCTGATGTGCCATGATAAAGCCCCTAGATCATATAGCCTTATTGCTAGTCATACACTTAGTATTTGGATTGATTAATTTTGTCTCTAAACGTCCTTGTAAAAGTCCATGGCTTTATAGCCTAGTGGCATCTTGGTGGTGGGATAAGGGTTTGGGACCAATAGGTCCTGGGTTCGATTCCCACAAGGGGGTTTTCCCATATTTATTGGGTTTCCTCCTGAATTGGTGTGACATTATGCCTAGTGGAGATGGATAAGATCGGGTGGTTTCTCTGGTGGCACGATGATACTCCAGTGGTCCGTCAGTGATCCAAATTTTCCGTTCAAAAAAAAAAAAAAAAGGTCCTTGTAAAAACATGTTCCAAATTTTATGCACCTGTTTAAGTACATGTTCTATTTTTTAAACTCCCATTTATTAGGGGCATCCATTCATTAAGACCGTCTGTAATGGTTAATGCCTCCTTAAGGCATTTTTCACCACATCAGCATCATAATGCTCATTTAAAAAATGTGTAATGTCTAATTCCCTTTCAATCATTACTATCTATTTTGTTTTCTCTTCATTTGTCGTTATCCTAGAAATGTCAATCCTCTTCATGCCCCTATAATGCCTAGGGGTTGGTTTTAAGGGCGTTATCAAGCCACTTCACGCTGTATAATGCCCTATTATGCATGTCTTAATATCATAGATGGGATATGTTCAGGACTATGGGTGCAAACGAGCCGAGCGGCTCGCGAGCTACTCGATATCGGCTCGAGAAAAAACTCGAAACGAGCCTAGCCTTATCGAGCCCGAGCCGAGCTTGAGCCTAAGACAAAGTTCGTTTGTTTATCGAGCCTGGGCTCAAGCCTCGCATGTGAAGCTCGTTAGGCTCGTCGAGCCTTATCGAGCTTTAGTGTAAACGAGGACCTGAGCTTATTTAAATTTGTTTACAAGCCGACCTCGAACCAAAAATTAAACTTATTTAGTAAACGATCCCGAGCCCGAGTTTCACTTATCGAGCTCGCGAGCCTATAAAGTCTATTATTTATATTTAATATACTAATTAATAGATAATAAACAAGCCGAGTCCGAGCCGAGCTCGAACATGAGAAAATACAAACGAGTCAAACTCGAACATGAGAAAATACAAACGAGCCAAGCTCGAGCTTTGAAAACAAAGTTCGAATCGAGCCGAGCTCTTATAACTTAATCGAGTGCGAGCTCGAGCCTGGTCAGGAGGACAACCTAAAAAATATTATAACTAAAATATAATTAAACTAAACATATATGATGCAAGAAAAGTAATTTAAAATTAATAAAATGGACTTAAAAATAAATTCTCCAACAAATTAATATAAAAATAGATTTCCTTCAACTCTCAAGTCTCCACCAGCAGAAGTAGCAGCGGAAATCTTCTGACTAAATTCAGAATCCCCTTTCTTGTTCCAAATCCATTTTCACAGATCATCCCCATTCTCTCTCTGCAATCCAGTCACTACTCTCTCTGACAAAAATGGATCATCATCTAATCCACATTGTTTTTTGACTGCAAGTTGGTGAGTTCACGCAAAAACCCTTCTTCAATTTCGCTCTTTATGTCATCCGATCTTTCGATCATATGTGAACACTAGTTTTGATCATTCATATGTTCTGGTTTGCGAAATTTGTTGTTTATTTATTTATTTTTTTTGTTCTAAGCGATACGGATCCTTTGAATTTTTTGATTTTATGTGGACAATAGTTTGCTGGAACTTGCGATTGATTTTTTCGATTCGATTAAAGTTACGGGTTTGATGGATCGTATTGATTGATTTTTTTTTTGGTTTTTGATGGATCGTACATCTGCATGTATGAATTTTGCTTGATTGAAATGAATTTGCTGTTTCTGTTGCATAGATTTTGTGTATGATCGATCTTCAATTAATCGATCTTTATTTAGAATTTTAAAAGCAGTTTTATGAATTATTTTCCCTAATTTTTTCATCATTTTATGTATATAAATCAAGTAATTATGAACTTGTATGTGTGTGCATTAATGTTTGAATTCTGATGAATTACATTGGGAAAATCATGATCAGTAAAATTACAGAAAAATTATCATTAATACATGTGATTAAAAGTTCTTCACTTATTGGTTTGAAATAGATTTTTTTTATACAAACGTGATTAAAAGTTCTTCACTTATTGGTTTGAAATAGATTTTTTTATACAAACTATTATCACTGATTTTTTCATCATTTTACGTTTATAAACCAAGTAATTATGAACTTGTATGTGTGAATCATTTCACTTATTGGTTTGAAATAGTTTTTTTTTTGGTATAATGATGAATCGAATTATGAAAATCATGATCAGTTGTGCTTAATTACTGTAAAATTATCATTAATACATGTTATCAACAGTTCTTCACTTGTTGGTTTGAAAAAGTTTTTTTTTATACAAACTAATGCACCATGGAATTTATATTTTGTAATGATGCATATTTGATTTTGTTCTTGGATTCTGAATTTAAATCTTTTACATATGAGATGCGTTATTTCATGTTTTAATGAAATATTCCAATTTCAAAGATCAGAACATTTTACACATTATGTAAAATTCATAGTTTGAAAAAAATTTCTAAAGACAAAAGGATGTTCATATTATTGATGCGAATCTGCGGAATACTGTCGATTCGACTTCCACATGCATCATGGTTACATAATAACAGACGTGCCAATGCACTCGTCATACTAGTTTATAATATCATTATAAAGTAAAGATACAAATAAATTTCATAGAGTTGACAAATAATGGCATTATGGGCACTAGGGATTTTTGGATACTTTACAAGATTATGTGTTGTGATTTTTTCTCTTTTCCGATAAAGGATAAACGAACCTTGATTTCTATAACTGTATTGTTATTGTTAATCTTTTACATGTATGTGTATTTTCCATGTTTCATATAATAATCCATTTTCAATGATCAAAACATATTATAAACTATGTTAACTTCATAGTTTCTTGAAAAGATTTGCATTCAAATTATGTATGTGTTCATGGCTGCAAATCTGCAATATTTAAATACTGTCGATTCGACTTCCACATGCATTCAAGTTCTATCTATAATGATGGACAAACCAATACATTTGTTATGCTAGTTTAAAAATATCACTATTGAGTAATTTTACATATAATTTTCACATAGTGAACAAATAATTGCCTTACGGGCACTATGCATTTTTGGATACTTTATTAGATCATGTCTCGTGATTTAACTATTCAATAAAGGACAAAGGAAACTTGATTTCTATACTTATTGTATATCTTTTACATATATGATGCATTATTTCATATTATAAACTATGTTAACTTCATAGTTTCTTGAAAATTATAAAGTAAGTTAATTAACTTCGTAGTTTCTTGAAATTTTGCATTCAAATTATGTTCATATTCATGGCTGCAAATCTGCAATATTCAGTTATTGTCGATTCGACTTCCACATGCATCCAAGTGTATAATTACGGACGTGCCAATGTATTCATTATTCTAGTTTATAAATATCACTATTAAGTAAATTTACATCTAAGTTGCACATAGTACTGAACAAATAATCGCCTTACGGGCACTAGGGATTTTTGAATACTTTACAAGATCATGTCTCGGGATTTTTTTTTGGATAATGAGCAAAAGAAGCTCACCCCGATTCCAAAGGAGGGGACAAAAGGAGCCAAAACAAGAAATATTAGAATCCAACACCAGGAATCTAAACACTGTGATATTTTCTGTTATATATGTCAACTTTAAAGCTGGATTACATGGAATGCGCTGCACACCTGAATCGTTAAAATTAAGTCATGATAACATACATTAATGCGTATTCGTGTGCAATATATCATGTTTAGGTTATGTTATGTCAGGTTTGATTAATGCTTATTTGATACAACTTAGTTATTGACAGGTTTATTTTTTTATCTTGGTTGTACTTGAAATGTGTTTATACATGTTTTCTTGGAGCTGTAGCTCATAAACAAACCATAATTTTGAAGATCTTGTTTTTACTAAAATGATAAACTCCTAATTTTGAAGGTAGCATATTATCAGCAAAGATGACTGCTGCGAGTGACCCTCCAACATCACGTGGTGTGAAATGGTCAGTGAAATCGTGTAAGGAATCAACAAGATTGATCTTGGTCAAAAATGAGTCTGAGTTCAAGCATCAGGTATCACCCACCACCATAGAGTACCTAGACATACACTTTTTTACTTTTTTTTTTTTCAAACAGTTAAAACCGTAGGATATCTACATTCTTAAACGTGGATAAAAATATATTTTTTCAAGTTCTGATTATCTATTAGCTTGGTAATTTATGCACTTCAAGACCGAAGTAGAAAAACCCCGTGTGATAATAGTGATTTAATAATATTGTTAACTCGGATATTTATAGGAAACAAAGGGAACTAATGGAAGAATTTAAAGCAAAAGTAATATGGCAAATTTTTGAACCGTCTAATAGGTTCATTAACTAAAATGTTCAGGTTAGCGGGGATATAGATGAACCAGCCGTGGTTCCTGAAACCATGAGCCAGTCCAAGGCTAAAGGAGACCAAGCAGATCAAGTCATGTCAGCAGCTCATGTGTTGATTTCCATGTCATCAGTGTATTCACCACCACTAGTTTGGTATTCATCACCACTAGTTTGGTTTGCCAACAAAGTAACCTATGTCAAACATGATGATGACTTGGAACTTCTCCTAAAAAAGGGACAGGCAGCGGGGAAGCTACATGCATCTGACTGGGCATACCGACAACAAAAAGCTCAGCGGATGCAGATGCCAGGTCAGCATGGCAGTCGGGTGAATGCAATAAAGGGGAAGCACGCATCTCTGAAAACTAAAAAAATCATTGTCAGTTGGGGGAAGATAACAAAAGGTAAAAGAAGCAAAAGGGTTCGTAACAGGAATCCTATGTCTGTTTTCCTCTGAGGGGGACTTCTGTGTAAATGGAGGTAAATACATCTGCGGATAAAGTTACATGATACACACAATAACTTTAACTGCTTATATATATGCTGATCGATGGGCTAAATTCCTATTTGAGATGTTATCGCTACTTGCTAGATGGATGAAATATATTGTCGTGTTTCCAAATAAAGATTGTAACTGATAGTGGTGTTCATGTGTTGTTTGATCCAAATATATCTAACAGTTCAATCGCTCTTTTGTGGATGACTTGAGGATGTTAAACAAGAAGAAAGCGATTATCTTAAATAGAGAAAATTTGACTAGATTGATGATCAACAGACCCGAAACTAAATTTATCTAGTGGCTAAGTTCATAGTTTTCAATAGATAAATAAAACAATTAAACTTGTTTAACTGGATGGATGGCTAAACGAAGTTATAGAATGATGCTAGATTAGTATGGCCTAGTATCTGATCGAGTGGCATATAACACAAGTTGTAACCGGTTGGTCTCAAGCCAGCATGGCGAAGAATGATAAAAAAATCCCAAAGATTTTGGCCTATGATCCTTTGAATTTTCTCTTGGTTAAGTAATAAAATTTTCAATCTGAAAATAGTGCTAGCTGAAAAAGAGGATGGATTAACTGGTTATATACCGGCTTATTTATCATTACAAAAGCATTATCTAAAGATATGATTATACTGTCCATGTAGGTTTTTTTTACTGATTAATAAATGTCCTTTATACGTATATTTGTTTTAAAAGTTAGACAAAGAGTTAAATGACTCTGTGGTTTGTAAGTATTGTATACTTGTTCCCAGTGGTTCAATAATTAAACACATGATCCCCGTGATTGTAATTTCTGCACTCGGGTGATTCTTATCAGTAATTTGTGTTAAATTTCTTAGTTAAGTGTTTGCGAAAATAATAAATTATCCCTAACCAATTAAAAAAATAAAAAAGATATAAAGATGGGTGGCCCCTCTATCTCTCTCAAATCCACAACCACCTGCACCTTAAACCCACCACCACCTCCACCTCCAGTTCCACCGTCAACTCACAACCACCACCTCCACCGTCACCTTCAACCACTCACACCCCAGCGGATGGTGCAAACATTAGAGTGAGACGAAATAGATTGCTCATTGCACACAACACTAAAAGTGACAATAGAATTAAGATAAACTGATTTCCTTTCATAGATAGTTCATGCCACGTGGCTTTTTGTGGAGTCTTTTATTAGATTTAGATTTATAAACTTTTTAGCTACAGTGATTTTTGTCGTTCTTTAATTTTTGTCTTTTGTGATTTTTTTTTCTAATCTTTCCTTTTTCTTTTCTATTTATGGTTTTTCATTTTCTTTTTTTAAGTTTCAATCAAACCTGGTGTTATACATGTAACAAAATGAACAGTCTAATACTGAGCAAACAATGTCAATACCGAAATTGGTATTCGTTTTTATTGTTTCGGTTGATGTAAACACATCTCAGTATTTTTTTGGTCGTATCATGACTTTTTTTTTTTGTTTTTCTTTCGGCAAGTATCGGTATCTTAATGAACCGGACCAATATCAAACAAATTCCTGATATTAACATTATTTTTTCTAGTTGCGTCTACATTTAAAATTGGGTCGGCCCACCGCAGAATGCGGATTTAACCCACTAATTTAATATAATAAGTAAATAAGCACCAAATAATGTTACTATATATAGAGCTAAGATCTAGAACAAACATATTTTAACATGCAAGTGGTACAACTCCCATTGACCATAAGCTTGACATTAGAACACAGTCGATCTTGCAAGTTTATTAATGATCCTACCTCAACATAGAAAACCTGAAATGATATAGGCTCAAGCTCTATCAAAATAAACAAGTTGCGGTTTCATACATAGGTGTTTATTAGACATAGGTGAAATATTTTGAAAATTAGTTTGGTTATGACCTAAGTAAATAAATTAAAAAACTTGGGTGAATGCATTCTCATTGGCTATATGATGTGGGTTCACAGTCCTTGTGTCACACCCTCAAATTCCACATGTGGATTACTACCGCGAGGCGTGTGACTAACCAGGATCAAGCCACCAATCATATTGAACGATTATAATAATAATAAAATGATTTCACCAAGCCAATACGATTAGTGACAATTAAAGTTTAAGTCCAAAGTTTTTAAATTCAAAACATCATTTTAAGAGAACAGCGGAAGCATAAGAGAAATGGTTCAAACATAAGTTCACAGTTCATATTTATTAAAAGAACCCAACATGGGTTAGGGAGACCACTACGCTCCCAAGCTGCAAGCTCCTTTCCATTACTGAGTACCTACAATGCATGTAGTAGGGTATCAACATAAAGTTGGCGAGTTCACAAGTTGTCCAGTTTTAATTCCATAAAACGTGTTTAAGTTGTTAAGTTACTCAATTATACCATGTCATGGGGAGCTACCCCATATGTTTAAGCTACTAAACACCATGATCATACTGAAACTATCGCACTTCAGTTGTTCTTACCCCATTTGCAATGCCCATCATCACTGGCGGTTGCCTAAGACTCTTAGTTCACGCCCGTCCACTGAAGGCACGATGTGAGGTTAGTGAGTTTCACTAATATGCCGTTCGCCTGGCCCCGACGACTAATCAGTATAGAAATGTGGGGACTTGTGATAGAGTTTCCGTTTAGTATACTTATTGCATCTAATATAAATAGTAAACAACTGAGTGTCCCACATAAGGGGAAAGTGTTACCCGTATCCCACACAAGGAGACAATGTAGTTTGTATCCCACACAAGGAGATAATGTTTATCGTTTCATTTCCCAACCACCGGGAACACATGCTTTTAGAAAAGTGTGTGAACTTACCTCGGTTTACTTGGCTGATAGTTTAGTTGTTCAACAGATTTGGTCAACCACGTCCTATTTGTGGTTACCAAGGTTGGTCAGACACGTACACTAGTATTTCATGTATTTTTACAAGTAGCACAAATTCTGTATTCCACATAAATGCACATACCACTATTACATAACAGTAACTCATCAGCATAGATTCAAGAGTGTGTGATTAGACCTCGACTGTTCGGTCCAGTATCGTGTGATTCAGTTAATTAGTTTGTGGAGCCCAAAAAGTAACTTATACTGTGCGGCCCAACTGATTATAGATGACATAGAGTACGGTCTGAATAAGTGTGTGTGGTATGTTTATCTTTGGGCACAGAAGTTGAGTGTGCGGTCCACCTTGGACAGCCCACACAGAGTGTGTGACTTGTCTCAAAGTGTGCGGTCATGCAAAAACCTTAATTGTGTTGTGGGTTGTGTGTTCATTGTGCATCAACACCTTGTAAAGTATGAGTGTGTGCAGTTATCCCAATGTGCGGCCTGCATTACATTATTGTACCCTATGCAGTGATGACCTGTACACCAGAATGTACGGTCCCGAAGGTGAGTGGTTTAGCGGTGTACATTGTGCTTGGCATGTTGTACCCCAAGGAGTGTGCGGTGTGCGTCGCACACTCGGGTGTGCGACTTACAGCGCATGGTTGTACGTTGAATCATTTTGTTGAATCACTTAAATCACATAGATGCCATAAGCAAAATCATAGACTTTCATGGAAATAGATTTCATGTTCTATCCACCCTTTTTATCTCTTACCAAAACAACTTAACAGTTCTATTTGCTTGACTAACCTTCTTATTTCATCGAATCATTCATACCAATTCCACAATCAAGTATAGATCTAGCCCTAAAAGAATCATACCAGAACATACATTATGAACAAGTTTCTTACTACTCCTAATTCACTGTTTTGTAAACATGTCAGCCATTATCATCATGTATTCATTACTCTATACCTACTTGATTCATCACTTAGGATCATCATAGCATACATATTCATGATTGTTCAAGGCATCACACAAAAACAGTCTTAAGTCAAGAACAACCATCTACTCGTACGAAATCATGAATCAAGTTTGAATCTTTTTCATGCTTAATCATCAAATTAAAGTGATATACTCACCAGGTAATGTATAGCACAAGAGGGTGTAAAAAGGATGATGAAACAGGGCCTCTAAACTTCAAAACTAGCTATCTTCAAGTGGACGAAGTTGCCATTGAATGAAGGATGATATTTCCACCGGATTCCAATGAAGATGGAGAGATTGAGTGTGTTTTTAGGGTTTTTAGAGTGAGAAAGTAGGTGGAAGAGAGAGGGAGAGAGACTACAAATGGAATGTTTCAGAATCAAATGATTAGGCAAAATCCTCCTAGGGTTTCACAATTTACCCTTTTATACATACTCAAAAGTCTCGCACACTCCCAAAGTCGGTTTGGGGTGTGCGACCGATCTGATTGCTAGTGGGCTTGGGGTTGGGCTAGATCCAGAACTGTGCAGCCCAAGTGAACTAAAAGAGGAGTGTACGAGGTTATGGTGGTGTGTCTTTATGTCGCACAGTCCACACACATACATACATACATACATACATACATACTTATACATGCATAGAATACTTCAACAATTATAACAGTACATCTTCATTTAATAACTTCATATACTAATAACATACAATAAAATTGTGCGGGAAAGCCCGAAGTGTCACATTATCCCCAAGTTTCAAGAAATTTCGTCCCGAAATTTAGGGCGCAACCATTGACAAGCTAGTGTGTTACAGTTTTTTCATGGGGTGTCACATCATCCCCCTGTTAGTTTGGAATTTCGTCCCGAAATTCAGCTGTAGCCTTAGTGGTGGAAGTATTGTTTGCAAATGACTTGGGATACCTGCGCATCATCTGGTCTTCCCGTTCACAAGTAAACTCTAGGCCACGACGCGAGTTCCAATGAACTCGAACAATAGGTATCTTGCTACGTTTGAGGGTTTTAGTTTCTCGATCCATGATCTCCACTAGTTCCTCAACGAAGCGTTGCTGATCGTCAACCATTAGTTCCTTAAAAGGAACGGCAAGAGTTTCATCTGACAGACACTTCTTCAGATTTGATACATGAAAAACATTGTGTACCGCACTCAGCTCTTCAGGCAGGTTTAGCCTGTAAGCTACCTTGCCGATCCTATCGGTAATTTTTAATGGTCCAACGTATCACAGATTAAGCTTGCCCCTTTTTCCAAAACGTACCACACCTTTCCAATGTGAAACTTTAGTAGAACCCGGTCCCTGACCTGGAATTCTAGAGGCTTCCTATGCTTATCAGCGTAACTTTTCTGATGGTCTCGAGCCGCCGCCATGCGTTGTCTAATCTGGCCAATCTTATCCGTAGTGTCAATTACAAGTTCCAGGCCCGTAATATGGCTTTCACCAACTTCCGCCCAAGACAAAGGTGACTGGCATTTATGTCTGTACAACGCCTCAAATGGTGCTACCTGAATGCTGCTGTGGTAGCTGTTGTTATAAAAAAATTCTACCAGAGGTAGGTGTCATTCCCACCCATTTCCAAAGTCGATAACGCACGCCCTCAACATGCCTTCAAGTATTTGGATGGTACTTTCAGTCTGACCATCCATCTATGGTGGTATGCGGTGCTCATGTCTAAATGTGAGCCAAAGGATTTGAGCTTAGCTTGCCACAATTCGGATGTAAAACGTGGGTCACAATCAGAGATGGTGGATGTTGGCACTCCGTGCCTAGCAACTACTTCCTTCAAGTAGATGGCGGCAAGCTTTGAAAACTTTTCTGTTTCTTTGATCGCGAGAAAGTGTGCAGACATGGTTAAGCGGTCTATGATCACCCAGATGGTGTCATTTATGCTTTGGGATCTTGGTAAGCCAGTAACAAAATCCATGGAAATTTGCTCCCATATCCATGTTGGCAACTCGGGTTGCTGTAGTAACCCTGGCAGCTTTTGATACTCGATCTTGACTCTAGCATAAGTCAAGCATTTGCTAACGTACTTAGATATAATAACTTTCATATTAAGCCACCAATACAGGGTCTTGAGGCCATGATACATCTTATCAGAACCAGGATGTATCGAGTAGCGAGACTTGTGTGCTTCGTCCAAGAGGGAGTTTTCCGTAAGATGGAACCCAGATATGGTCTATGAAATAGCGCATGCCGTCGTCCTTGAGTTCGAGCTGCTTTTCCATGCCTCGCATAGATTCAGCTAGAAGGTTTTCCGTTTTCAGTGCTTCGACTTGAGCGTTTCGGATCTGGTTAGGAAGGTTCGAGTGAATAGTAAGTTGTAAAGCATGAACACACTTAGGTTTGGTCTCCTTTCTGCTGAGGGCATCAGCCACAACGTTTGCCTTGCAAGGATGATACTTGATTGCGCACTCATAGTCGTTAAGGAGCTCGACCCATCGGCGTTGCCTCATGTTCAACTTCTTCTGATCCAATATGTGCGCTGGAGACTCTTGTGATCGGTGTAAATCATGCACTTTGTACCGTACAAGTAATGTCTCCAAATCTTTAGTGCGAAGACTACTACTCCTAGTTCCAAATCATGTGTTGTGTAATTCCGTTCATGGATCTTGAGTTGTCGAGAAGCGTAGGCAATAACTTTCTCGCGTTGCATCAACACGTAGCCGAGTCCTTGAATAGACGCGTCGCAGTAGACGACAAAGTCGTCAGTGCCTTCAGGCAATGAGAGAATAGGAGCACTACAGAGTTTCTCCTTCAGCTTCTGAAATGCAGACTCCTAAGTATCGTTCCACTTGTAAGCAATACCCTTTTGGGTAAGAGTCGTGAGGGGTTGAGCACTCTTCGAAAATCCCTCGATGATTCTACGATAGTTTCCCACTAATCCTAAGAATTGACAGATTTCGGTTCGAACCTTAGGTGTAGGCCAGTTCTTGATAGAGTCAATCTTGGCTGGATCAACGTGAATCCCATCTTCATTGACCACGTGTCCAAGGAAATGGACTTCGCGAAGCCAAAAGTCGCACTTCGGGAACTTGGCATAGAGTTGTTCGTTGTGTAAGAGTTCTAGAATAAGGCGTAAATGCTGCTCGTGTTCTTCTCCACTACCCGAGTAGATTAGGATGTCGTCGATGAATATAATCACGAACTTGTCGAGATATGGTTTGCACACTCGGTTCATGAGATCCATGAAAACCACATGCGTGTTTGTCAATCCAAAAGGCATGAAAAGGAATTCGTAGTGACCATAACGAGTTCTGAATGCAGTTTTAGAGATGTCCTCATCACGGACTCTCAACTAATTATATCCCGATCGTAGATCGATTTTGGAGTAGAAACTTAACCTTTGTAACTGGTCGAATAGATCGTCAATGCGTGGAAGTGGGTAACGGTTCTTGATAGTCACTTTGTTCAGCTCACGATAGGCGATACACATACGAAATGTGCCATCTTTCTTCTTGACAATGAGTATTGGGGCTCCCCCAGATGACGAGCTAGGACGGATAAAACCTTTATCTAGCAGCTTCTTCAATTGCGTAGAAAGTTCCTCCAGTTCGGCTGGGGCTAGTCGATAAGGTGCACGAGCTATAGGTGCCGCTCCGAGTGTTAGCTCGATTTGAAATTCAACTTGACGATGAGATGGGAGTCCAGGTAGTTCCTCAGGGAATACCTCGGAAAAGTCATGTACGACGGGAAAATCTTCAATCTTCCTTTCTTTCTCCTTGGAGTCAGTAACGAGTGCTAGAATAGCAGCATGCCCCTTTCGCAAACGCTTTTGGGCTTTTAAGAACGAGATGATGCCTGTGACAGCACGACTTTTGTCTCCTTGAACAAGAAGAGGTTCACCAAAAGAACGAGGAATACTAACAACTTTCTCCTAACAAAGTATTTTGGCTCGATGCTTGGATAACCAATCCATACCAATAACGACGTCGAAGCTTCCAAGAATGATGGGAAAGAGATTGACAAGAAAAGGTTTGACCAGATAGTACAAGTTTGCTGCTATTTATAACATGTGAGGTCTCGATATTTCTATCGTTAGCTAGTTTGACGACGTGCCTAGTGTTTAATGGTGTAGGCGTAGGCTTAAGAGTTTTATTAATACGTAGAGATACATAGCTAGCATCGGCTCCAGAATCAAACAGTACAGAAACATAATGATCATCAAGTAGGAACTTACCCCCTACAACGTTGTGGTCATTCCTTGCTTCACCAGCCCCGATCACGAATGCTCTTCCTCTTGCTCCATTACCACCATTGTTGTTGTTGCTGTTGTTTCTAGCACCCTGATTGTTATTGTTTTGATTTAGTTAAGGGTAGTTCTTCTTGATATGTGTGACATCCCACATCGGTTCTGAAGGGGAACAAAGGCTTCCTTATAAGGGGCTGGATACCTTCACCATCATGACGCGTTTTGAAAACCATGAGTGGCCACCAAAGTGGACAATATCATGGTGCGGTTACGCTGGGCTATTACAATATGACCCTTTGCTCCACACTGATAGTACCCTCGATTGTTTGCTTGTTGTTGTTGCTGCTGTCATGGTCGGTTCTACTTTGTTGGGTACAGGCTCCTGCATTCCTTTGATTCATGCCCTAGCTTGTTGCATCACTGGCAGCGGTTCTTCTCACATGGCCTGCTGTGGTGTCGACCACACTTGTTACACTTAGGATGGTTTCCTTGGTAACCACCCTATTGTTACGGACCCTTGTTGTTTTCTGTCTTCCTTTGCTGAGCTGGGGCTTGAGTGGGGTTAGAGTCCTTCCCTTGATTGCCATCCAACTTACGCTGGTAATCAACAGAAGTTTCAATCGCACTGATTCATTTTGGCAGCTTGCTCTGCTCCACAGCTTGGTCAGTGAGTCGGCGAGCTAGACGAATAACTTGCTGGATCGTGGTGAGATTAGCCGAAGTTACCAGACTTTAAATTTCAGGAACCAGACCCTTGATATACAGCTCAATCCTTCGATAAGCATGCTGAGACATGTTGGGACAAAGAGCAGCATAGTCGTTGGATCGCTTAGTGTACGTCTCAATTTCTGACCCAACCATCATAAGTTCGTAGTACTCATTCTCGAGCTTGTGAATGTCATCCCTGTGATAGTACTCTTCCTTTATCAAATTCTTGAAGTCATTCCAAGGAGTAGCGTTGGCAGTCTCCAATCCAAGCATCTGAACTTGTGATTTCCTTCCAAGGTGAAAGTAGCAAACTTCACCCAATTAGTAGTGGGACATTCGCACATAGCGAACACAGATTCGACCTTCTCAATCCAGTGCAGAAGGTCCATGGCTCCTTCAGTGCCATTAAAAGGGAAAGGTTTGCAATCCATGAAAGTTTTGAAAGATCAAACACGTGGTTGAGGATGTGCAGGTTGTCCTGTCATGCCACATGAAGCGAACTGACTTGAGAACAATTAAAATGCTACGAGGGTAGGATCTAAACATCCTAGAATGACAAGTTTACCTCCAGGATGGGCTGCAAAAGCCGCAGCCACGGTGTTGATCAGGTTCATAAACTGATCCTTAGTCATGTTAACATTGCCCCTTCTGCGTCCGCTCATTGTCTTCATATCCAGAAAACACAGTATGAGAATGATGTCGTAGTGTCGTAAGAATAAGTAGGAGAAGGATTGACCATCTCACATGAGTGCACACATATATACATATACATATACATACATATATATATATACATATAACTAAGTACACTAGTACATATTACATCACATATGCACTAACAAGTAACAAGTAAACACATGCTCGAGCCATGAGGTCTAACACGTTGAGCCTTGGACTTGGAGTGTAGTGTCGTTGCGAGTTGCTTGGTACAAATGAGTTATAGTCTGGTTTTTCTCAAAAAGACTTTCCTTTTTAAACCGAGTTCATTATAACCAATGGCTCTGATACCAATCTATCACACCCTCAAATTCCACATGCGAAGTACTACCACAAGGCGTGCGACTGACCAGGATCAAGCCACCAATCATTTTGACCGATTATAATAATAATAATAAAATGATTTCACCAATACGATGAGTGATAATTAAAGATTAAGTCCAAAGTTTTTAAATTCAAAATAGCATTTTAAGAGAACAACAGAAGCATAAGAGAAATGGTTCAAACATAAGTTCACAGTTCATATTTATTAAAAGAACCCAACATGGGTTAGGGCAAACACTACGCTCCCAAGCTGCAAGCTCCTTTCCATTACTTAGTACCTGCAATGCATGCACTAGGGTTTCAACATAAAGTTGAGTTCACGAGTTGTCCGGATTTAATTCCATATAACTTGTTTAAGTTCTTAAGTTACTCATTTATAACATGCCATAGGGAGCTACCCCATATGTTCAAGCTACTAAACATCATGATCATACCGAAACTATCGCACTTTTGTTGTTGTTGCCCCATTTGTCAATGTCTATCATCACTGACGGTTGCCTAGGACTATTAGTTCACGCCCATCCACTCAAGGCATGGTGTGAGGTTAGTGATGTCACACCATTCTAGTAGCGGAAGCGTATTGTGAGTGACGTAAGAAAGGTAATCATTGCATCCAAATGTGTAAACATACAAACTAACAACGATGCCATAGATATATTGATTTCAACAAAAGATTACAAGTTTTCCAACATAGTTTCCAAGTTTCAACAACGTTTACAACGTTTAACATAACATAGTTATAAGTTATTTTACACATAACAAAAGATTGTTTTTGACATAAGACAAAGTGAGGTTTTGTCCCCTATATACCCATACGAAGTTGGGATATAAAAGACAAATCCTCCAAAAGCGGCTATCGTTGTCATTGACTTTCCCGTTTCCCGTAGTGTATCACGGCTCAAGACTTGTTTCCTGAGATACATGTAGTTTTAAAAAGTCAACAAAACTTGAGCGAGTTCATACAATTATTGTTATCATATGAAATCTTTGTATTCTTGTAATGAAATCATGGTATGTTATTAGCATTTATGGAGTTTAAGGATCTATCAATGGGTAGCGAGCCCCCTGACATTATGTACCATAAGTACGTAACCAAACCGAGACAACTTTGACATTTCTGGGATTTCAAAAGCACTCCTATGGCACCAACCAGGAATGGAGCACGTCTCAAGCTCTATAGATCTACACTTTTGCACCTTAGTCACAAAGTGATTAATGGTTACTATGTTATCATCCAACTTACGTACATTGATCGTGTTATCATCTAAACCCATAGCTAACATACCCATAGTTTTAACTTTTATTTCCCCTCGATTGTTTTAAAAACAAAACATTGAAATCATTGAAAGGAGGGGCATGAACCCACAAGTTTGCGTTCCATATATGTAATACTGTAAGTGAGCGTCCGTACGCGTGATTAACCTACATGCGTACTAACTTTATTAGACACTAGGTCTTATCGGACCTCGTACTAGTTATTCATCTTGAATTCTTATTGTGTTTTCACTTGTCATTTTAGAACAACTTTGTATTTTAGAGTATTGGTAGTTTATTCGTTCGCTTGTTATGTATATTGATTTCATAAGTGTATACATATAATTTATATGTATTGAATTATGTGTGAACAAGTTTCGCCCTTCACAATTCCCCGTGCTTCACACGCGTGTCATTGGGCCGAACCCATGTCATTGGGCCTAAACCCTGTCTTTGGGCTTATCCCATGTTTCTATGTCTTTAGGCTTAACCCACGTTTCTATGTCATTGGGCTTAACCCACGTTTCTATGACATTGGGCTTAACCCACATTTCTATGTCATTGGGCTTAACCCATGTTTTTATGTCATTGGGCTTAACCCACGTTTTTATGTCATTGGGCCCTTGCCCACGTTTTAATGTCACTTGGCCTAACCCACGTTTTTATGTCATTGGGCCCTAGCCCACGTTTTAATGTCATTGGGCGCTAGCCCATGTATTTTATCATTGGGCCCTAGCCCATGTATTTTAGTAATTTGGGCCTAGCCCAACTCGATTTTTAGGAGTCCATATGTTTAACAATCTTGCGTTTTGTAAAAATTACTAAATAAGTAATTTTTATAATGTTCATTCTTCCATTAAAGATTACTTAGAAATTTTGTATTTTTCTACCAACTTTCCGGAATTGTTATCGGTGATATATATACATATATTCGCCTGGTTGTCTAAAAATATATTGTTAGACACATCGTTGTGATCGCTTAATATATATTTCTTGTGAGCTCCTTCGTTGTCCGTTTTGTTTATTCGCCCGTTTATTCGCTTATGGATATAAAATGCTTAGGATTTGTTTATATCCGTTTTCATTGCATTTCTTTGGGAACATGTAGGAAACATGTACATGTATTTTTGTGTCTTTTTATACTTGTTTCATACAAGTATTTCTTGGTATCATGGGTGTATTATTTTGATCACCCTAAGTGTATCTAAATACATACACATAGCACATAATACATATACTTGATGAGTTTCCAAAATATATAATTTTTTGCCAAAAATTATACTTATATATGGTTATTATTTTCACCCATTTATGTTTGTGAAAAAATATATATATTCAAGTTCATAAGAACTTTTGAATATTTGGGACCTAACCATTTTCATCAAAGCTCTCATAATGACGTTTAAAACCACTAATCGCGTTTAACCTTTTTAATCACACTTTAACCCCATTTTTAATCGCGATTAGATTTTTAGAAAAATTCGCCATATTTTCCCCTGAAACTATGGCGTTTTTCACGTTACAAAAACGTATTTAAACTATAATCAATTTTCCAAATCACCACTAATTCATCAAGTATCACCAAAATCATATTTACCACATGTAATCACATATTCCTTCAAAGATTTCTCATGAGCATTATTTAAGTTAACTTTCAAGACTTTAAAGTTAGCTACTTTTCAAGTTTATTAGCAATTTTTCAAGAATTTTAAACCACACTTTTTATGGATGTTTTCATATAAACTTGTTTTAAATAAACCAAGTTAATAGTTTTTTTAACAAGTCTTGAATCATGATCTTTTCATGTCTTATCTTTCAAAAATCACTAATCCAAGTTCATACACATCATCTTCATGATCTTTGAAGTTGATGAACTTGTATGATTTAAACATATAAATGTTTAAATCACATTTTTAAGTGTATTATAGCTTGATTAACACTAATCTAAAATACTACATAAATCAAATCACAAGATCATCATAAATATAAATTTAAACCACTAATCTTAACAAAATCAATATAATGAACATGATTTCATCAACTAGATACACTAATCTACTCAAATAACCACATAATAAGTTTATATTAGTAGATTATTAACTTTGAGATTAGGGTTTTTGATTTGATTTTTATTAATCTTCAAGATAATCAACTTGTACTTTTGTAATCTACTAGTAAGAAGAAGCTTAAATATGGTGTTTAGAAGGCTTACAACTTTGCACAAGCCAACTAAGAAGAATAATAAGAAGATTAAGCTCCAATAAAGCTCCTAGTGATGTTCCATTCTTAACCCATGTGTGTATGATCTTGTAGTGGCTAGATTATGTGAAAATAAGGTGGTTATGGAAAATTTATGGTGGGTTTATGCCGGGTGCATATGGCTGCCGAAAATGGATGAAGATGTGGGGAGGTTTCTTTGAAATTTTTAAAGTGATGAATGATATTCAAAGGATAGGTTATGGTAGTTTAGCAGATGTATGGTTTGTGTCATAATTTTCAACAAGTTCCATGCCTTCTTATCTTTTCAAAAATCAAGTTGGTTAGGCCATGGGGGCCCACCAAAACCATAGGTATAGGGGGGTTAAGTGTATTATTTTTTATAAAAATTGATTAAAACTTAGATATTTTCGTCATTAACCAAAGTACGGTAATTAGGGGTTCAATTACACCATTAATGGTAATTAGGGATTCAGATTGTTAATTGACCTTAATTAGTTCACTAAACTAGTAGAAATTGCATTTCAACGCTTTAGATGTTTTAAGTTTGGTCGTTGGTGAGTTTTCGACACTTTTGCGTCGTACCAAAGAAGCTTTGTCGCAAGTTGTTATTCCACCTTCAAGCGATGCATGAAGTGATTCCGAGTCCCAAAATAAGCTTAACTAGTTCACTAGCTTCTTCGAAAGTATTGTTTATTAGCTTGTCGGTTCAAAAACGGAGAAGTTGTGGGGGTTGCAACGTAGCACCGAAAGTTTATGTTTCGGACACCCCATTATTATCCTCATGTTGTTTTCATGTGGTTGTTATCATTTGTCATAATCCTGGAGTCTTGGAAATGCTAAATTATAGTTTCGGACGAGTTAAAATTGTTATTTTTTTAGCGAAATGAACGTTTTAGTGACTAGGGCGTTGTATCGGAAAGTCCTAGATTTTTGCAAGATATGTTTTCATATTAGTGTTTTCTTATGTAAATGGACTCAGTTATGTTATCCGTGTGTCGTTTTTCATTGTTTCGTTCTGTTTTCACGGTTTTGCTGGCATAAATAGTGTAACCGTGAATAGTGCGCGTAGCACTTTCTACCAACACTTTTAGGACATTGTTGGATTGGTTTCGCAATACGACGAAAACCAATGTATGTTTTAGCATTGTTTTCTTGTCCTTACACTGTATCTGTTTTACGACACAATTACGTAATTAAATTACGTTAAATGCATGAGATTATGTAAATAAAAAATTGATTAGTTTGTATGGAATTACCTGTTATTTGTGACAACTGGCACCAAACTGGTAATTTCCGTACACTTTAATTATTATTTAATGACTGCAATTATGTGCTTAAATGTCAACATTGACTGAACACATACTAAACAAGTGAATTCATGCACGCTTTATACTACAAAATACGGCTTTATGCATAAACGAGAGCGTTGCGTCAGAAATACTAGTAAACTCACCGGTAAGACACAATATGCCAACAACACTGCAGAAAGCAGTCAAACATTAGTGCAGAATTTTAGTAAATTCAGCTCTAAACACCCGAAACAACACCCAAGAGTGCATACAAGGGTTTAATATATATACTCTCCGGAAGCAAAAATAAGCACTAAAAAGCACCCGAAACGCACTTTAAGTGCAGAATTTTAGTAAATTCAGCTCTAAACAGCTTTTAACAACATAAATATTATGCAGAAATTACGTTTTATTATCCAGAATATTTCCCTAAGTGTCGGGAGTTGAAAGTATTACAAAAGGGTACTTAATAGACACTAAAAGGTGCAATTTAGCACTTTAACGAACCGGTGTCTAACCGAACAACCGGATATTACCCGGAACACCAAAATAATGCTAGAAGCATTGTTTTTATTTTTTTCTAAGCTAGTTAGTGTCCCCGAACACCCTAACTCACTATATATTACTTAACACACTAAACACTAACCATTTCCCATTAAATCCTAACCAACCTAACTAACTAAGTCTTGCATCCCAACCAAGCACCCCCCTACTTACGGTTAGGAGACAAGGGTGACCCACCCTTTGATTTCTTGATTATTATAATGGCACATGTTGGGAGATTAGAAGCATTTTGCATGATGGTTAAAGGAGATGTTTGGTTAATAAATTAAAACTTAAGTTAATCATTCTCTCACTTCAAACCATCACAACACCAAACTTTCTCTCTTCCTTCTTCCTTGCTTGCGGCCGAACACCATCACCACCATACACCCACCATCAAGTTCTTGTTCAATCATTTTTCATACATACAAAGGTGCAAGGAGTCCTACAAACAAGCTTGGTGCACTCGGAAGTTCAAGAACCACTCTAGTTTTCTTTTATCCACCACTTTTACGCCTTGTTTCTTCCCTAGCTTTGTGCTAGTAGTAAGTGCTTCAAAT
Source organism: Helianthus tuberosus (assembly GCA_030545235.1). Taxonomy (NCBI): domain Eukaryota; kingdom Viridiplantae; phylum Streptophyta; class Magnoliopsida; order Asterales; family Asteraceae; genus Helianthus; species Helianthus tuberosus. The sequence goes on from JARYGA010004963.1 coordinate 28,832, forward strand.
CTTCATCTTGTTCTTGTTTTTGGTGGTTAATAGTTGATAGAATGATTAAATGATGAAGAAACTAATGAATCCACTACCGATGATTGACGACTTATTTGATCAATTGTAAGGATCCAGCTACTATTCCAAGATCGACCTTCGATCTGGATACCATTAGCTAAGAATCCAAGAAGAAAGCGTGCCAAAGACTGCTTTCAGAACGCGATATGGGCCTTACAAATTTCTTGTGATGCCATTCGGGCTGACGAATGCACCAGCGGTCTTTATGGATCTGATGAACCGCGTATGCAAACCATATCTCGATAAATTCGTGATTGTATTTATCGATGATATCTTGATTTACTCGCGAACGAAAGAAGAGCACAAGCAACATCTCAGAACCATCTTGGAACTACTGAAGAAAGAGAAACTTTATGCGAAGTTCTCAAAGTGCGAATTCGGGATTCGCGAAGTACAATTTCTTGGTCACGTTGTGAATGAGAAGGGCATTCATGTAGACCCATCCAAGATTGAAGCAATAAAGAATTGGGAAGCTCCCAAAACCCCAACTGAAGTTCGATAATTTTTGGGCCTAGCGGGCTATTATCGACGTTTCATCGAGAATTTCTCAGAAATAGCTCAACCGCTAACGACCCTTACGTAGAAAGACAAGAAGTACGACTGGGGTGTTAAACAAGAAGAAGCCTTCCAACTACTCAAGAACAAGCTATGCGATGCACCAATACTATCATTACCCGAAGGCACAGAAGACTTCGTGGTATACTGCGACGCTTCACGACAGGGTTTGGGTTGCGTGCTCATGCAACGCCAGAAAGTCATCGCTTATGCTTCAAGACAATTGAAGGTACATGAAAGAAACTACACCACTCACGACCTGGAGCTGGGAGCAGTGGTATTCACCTTGAAGATCTGGCGACACTATTTATATGGTACTCGATGTACAATCTTCACAGATCACAAAAGTTTACAACACATATTCGATCAGAAAGAACTAAACATGCGACAGCGACGTTGGGTCGAGCTGCTAAATGATTACGACTGTGAGATCAAGTACCATCCTGGAAAGGCAAATGTAGTAGCAGACGCATTAAGCCGAAAAGAAAGGGTTAAGACCCTAAGGGTTCGAGCATTGGAAATGACTATTCGAACGAACCTCACTGCACGTATTCGTGATGCACAACAAGAAGCTCTTAAAGGAGAAAACCGTAAAGCTGAATACCTCCGGGGTATGTTGAAATACATGGTGCCAAATGAAGAGGGAGCCTTATACTTTAAGAAACCTATTTGGGTTCCGCTCTATGGCGGTTTTCGAGAAGTCATCCTTGATGAAGCGTATAAATCAAGATACTCGATCCACCCAGGATCAGACAAAATGTATCAAGACTTAAAAGAATACTATTGGTGGCCGAGACTCAAGAGCGACGTTGCTGTCTATGTTGGAAAATGCTTAGCCTGTGCTAAGGTTAAGGCCGAATATCAGAAGCCATCTGGCCTACTACAACAACCAGCGATACCCATGTGGAAGTGGGAGCAAATCTCAATGGACTTCATAACGAAATTACCCAAGACCCCTAGAGGGCACGATATGATATGGGTAATAGTAGATCGGTTAACGAAGTATGCGCACTTCTTACCGATCCGAGAAAAAGACAGCACTGGAAAGCTTGCTGAGATATACTTATAGGAAATCGTGGCACGTCATGGAGTGCCGATCTCAATTATTTCAAACAGAGATCGACGCTTTGTCTCAAGAATCTGGCAATCCTTCCAGGAAGCCTTTGGGTCTCAGCTAGATCTAAGCACGGCGTTCCATCCTCAAACAGACGGGCAGAGCGAACGGACTATACAAACATTGGAAGATATGCTTCGCGAATGTGTCATGGATCTAGGCGGCAGCTGGGATACTCATCTACCTTTAGTTGAGTTTTCCTACGATAACAGTTATCATACGAGCATAAAAGCCACACTGTTCGAAGCTCTGTATGGCCGCAAGTGCCGATCGCCCTTATGTTAGGCAGACGCTGGAGATAAATGTATGGTTGGTCCTGAACTTGTGCAAGAGACAACCGACAAGATTATGCAGATCCGAGAACGCATTAAGGCGGCCCGAGATCGACAAAAGAGCTACGCTGATCAAAAACGAAAACCATTACAGTTCGAGGTTGGAGACAAAGTTTTGTTGAAGGTCTCACCTTGGAAGGGCGTAGTCAGATTCGGAAAACGTGGGAAGCTGAATCCACGATACATCGGACCATTCAGAATATTGGAAAGAATTGGTACCGTGGCATACAAGTTGGAATTACCGGAAGAACTTAATGGAGTACATGATACGTTCCATGTATCCAATCTCAAGAAGAGTCCAACACAAGAAAACGTGATCATCCCGGTGGATGAAGTGCATATTGATGACGCCCTCCGATTTACAGAACAACCCGTTGAGGTTACCGACTGGAAAGTCAACAAGACCAGGAGGAGCACTGTTAAACTTGTCAAAGTACGTTGGAACTCTAAGCACGGACCCGAGTACACATGGGAACGTGAAGACCAGTTCAAAGAAAAGTATCCCCACCTATTCAAGAAGACTCTTGCGAGAGTTAGTTCAGCATGAATTTCGGGACGAAATTCTTTTAACGGGGGGAGACTGTGACAACTGGCACCAAGCCGGTAATTTCCGTACACTTTAATTATTATTTAATGACTGCAATTATGTGCTTAAATGTCAACATTGACTGAACACATACTAAACAAGTGAATTCATGCACGTTTTATACTACAAAATATTGCTTTATGCATAAACGAGAGCGTTGCGTCAGAAATACTAGTAAACTCACCGGTAAGACACAATATGCCAACAACACTGTAGAAAGCAGTCAGACATTAGAATTGAGGCCTAGGTGTAGGTCCAACAACAAGAATACATTAAAACCCAAGAGTGCATACAAGGGTTTAATATATATACTCTCCGGAAACAAAAATAAGCACTAAAAAGCACCCGAAACGCACTTTAAGTGCAGAATTTTAGTAAATTCAGCTCTAAACAGCTTTTAACAACATAAATATTATGCAGAAATTACGTTTTATTTTCTAGAATATTTCCCTAAGTGTCGGGAATCGAAAGTATTACAAAAGGGTACTTAATAGACACTAAAGGGTGCAATTTAGCACTTTAACGAACCGGTGTCTAACCGAACAACCGGATATTACCCGGAACACCAAAATAATGCTAGAAGCATTGTTTTTATTTTTTTCTAAGCTAGTTAGGGTCCCCGAACACCCTAACACACTATATATTACTTAACACACTAAACACTAACCATTTCCCATTAAATCCTAACCAACCTAACTAACTAAGTCTTGCATCCCAACCAAGCACCCCCCCCCCCACTTACGGTTAGGAGACAAGGGTGACCCACCCTTTGATTTCTTGATTATTATAATGGCACATGTTGGGAGATTAGAAGCATTTTGCATGATGGTTAAAGAAGATGTTTGGTTTATAAATTAAAACTTAAGTTAATCATTCTCTCACTTCAAACCATCACAACACCAAACTTTCTCTCTTCCTTCTTCCTTGCTTGCGGCCGAACACCATCACCACCATACACCCACCATCAAGTTCTTGTTCAATCATTTTTCATACATACAAAGGTGCAAGGAGTCCTACAAACAAGCTTGGTGCACTCGGAAGTTCAAGAACCACTCTAGTTTTCTTTTATCCACCACTTTTATGCCTTGTTTCTTCCCTAGCCTTGTGCTAGTAGTAAGTGCTTCAAATCTTCATATTGTTCTTGTTTTTGGTGGTTAATAGTTGATAGAATGATTAAATGATGAAGACACTAATGAACATAAGCTAAGTCTTGAACATAAAGTGATAAATGGTGGATAAAGAGAAGATATATGGGTAAATCATGGAAATCTTGTGAAACTATGATTATTTGATGATGTTTGTTAGTAGAAGTAGGATGGATCATCATCTAGACATACTAGTTCATGTTTAAGAACATGAACTAGTAAGATGTAAATGTTAGAGTCTTAATGGATGATGAAACCATCCATACATGAACTTGAACTTGAATAAACATGAGTTTTCTTGCAAAACGAAGTTGTAAACTTGTAGATCTAAAGATCTACAAGTGGTTTTTCGGAAGAACCAAGTGGAAAATACTAGATTGTTAAAAACCCGGATCTTGTTTGAACAAAAATCATTTTTAGTAAGTAAACAAGTGTATAAACGCTTGTGTAACAAAAAATCTCACTAAGAAATATTTTGGAAAATAAGACTAGAAGATGTGAAAATGCACTTCCTTTAAAAATAAAGTTTTTAAGAAACTAAACTTATTTTTAGAGATAACAAGACCTACTAAACATGTTAGTAACTTACTACATATTTTTACAAACTTTCAAGTTCATAAGTTTGTGGTATATGCTTGTTTTGACAAGTTTGGTAAATAAAGATTGTGTTGTTGATATTGTTGTTGATTTTAAAAGAAAATAAACACATGTTTTGAAAACATGGGAAACCTCCATTTTTAAGGGAAACTCTGTCAAAATTTTTATAAATTTTGACACTTAGAAAAATATAAGTTTTTGAGGAACTTATTCCCTAATTTTTGGTGACAAGAAATGATGATTTCTTCAAGACTTAAAAGTTATATTAAGTATGTATATTTTTTAGAATATATATATATATTTACTGATCACTAAATTTTGTGCTAAGTGCATGTAGTATGTGATATACGTGCTAGTGTATTAGGACTTGAAAATACACTAAATACTTTTGAGAAGTAAAAACACAAAGATACACATACAACACACAAGATACATAATTCGGGTGCAAAGTGCAAAACACAATATACTTATATTAATTTCTGAGAAAGTAATATAAGTAAGCCGTTTAGTTAAAAATATAGATTATTTTTAACACAAGAAAACATATACAAAAGATAGTGACTTGTACTTGTGCGATACAAGTCTAGTGACTGACGTTAATAAAACAAGTTTAGGTCACGACGCTAGTTAAGCAAATCCGGTGAAGTTTACGACGCAAGGAACGCAAAGTTGTGAGTTCATGCTCCCCCTTTTCTTTTAACTATTTTCAGTTTTATAACTTCGGGGGTGAAATACATGTTACAAATATTACTATGTTTACAAATGGTATGATAACAAGAAGCACACTTGGTGAGAACGAGTACCAAGTGTGATGAGATATAAGAATACAAGAAGCGCACTTGGTGAGAACGAGTACCAAGTATGATGCGTTATAAGAAATGATACGAGAAATCGTGTCACGAATAGGGTACATAAGCACCATTAATCAACAATATACCTAGACCGCAGAACAAAAGGTTAGATCTAACGGGTGCCGGGCAGCTACACTCTTGGTGAGGACGAGTACCGAGTAGTGCTTTTGTGTCTCAGAATATGCCAACTAGAAAAATGCCTAAGGTTTGGTGACTTCCTATGTCGTGTCACATGTTAATGGCCTTGCAACCCATTAACAATCCAGATACTTACAGGAATACTTTATTTACATAAGATTCATACCATACTAAAACTTGATTTATACTTGAGTACGTGGGGTACACAAGTAAACTTGAATTATACATGAGTACGTGGTGTACACATGAGTACTTGATTTTTGTATAAAAACTTGATCTATACATGACACAAACTATGATATCATACAAAGTATACAAACGTGAAATACAAAAACTGCATGAATTCACACCAACATTATGTTGATGTTTTTCCAAAAACTCACATGTATTTCAGGTAACTAGAAGTGGATGTGTGCACGGTCTTGCTTATGCTCTTGGATGTCGTCTATGTTTAAGTTAAATAAAGTTGTAAACTTTCAAGACAATGTTTTATGCTATCTCGTGATGTAAACACTAAACTTATGTTTTCAAATTATGGTATTTGATGTTATTTTATGAGCATGTAGCATGTTTACCTTTCGTATGCAATGAGAACCTTTCATGATCACACCTCGTGCTTCCGCCGCAGAAAGGGGTGTGACATTATTTGCCAGTTGTCACATTCTTCCCCTATTAAAAAGAATTTCATCCCGAAATTCAAGTTGAGTTATCCTTTGCAGGAGTCTTCTCGAACAAGTGGGGATATTTTTCCTTGATCTAATCTTCACGTTCCCAGGTATACTCGGGTCCGTGACATGAGTTCTAGCGGATCTTGATTAGTTTGATACAATTTCTCCTTGTCTTGTGGACTTTCTAGTCCATAAACTCAACGGGTTCTTCGGTAAACTGGAGTGTGTCGTCTACTTGAATTTCATCCGCTGGGATGACGACTGTCTCTTCGGTCGGGCTTTTCCTGAGATTTGACACATGAAATATGGCTTGTACATTGTTGAGTTCTTCTGGTAGTTTTAACTTGTATGCGACGGTACAGACCTTTTCTAGAATTTCAAATGGCCCAATGTATCTCGGGTTTAGTTTTCGCGTTTCCCGAATCTAGCTACGCCTTTTCAAGGCGAGACTTTCAGTAAGACTTTGTCTCCGACCTCGAAAGATAATGGTTTGTGTCTTCTGTCAGCGTAGCTCTTTTGTCTGTCACGAGCCGCTTTAATACGGTCTCGTATCTTTGATATCTTAGCAGTAGTCTCTTGGACTAGTTCGTGGCCAATGAGTTATTTGTCTCCGACCTCCGCCCAACATAGTGGTGATCGACACTTTCGTCCGTATAGTGCTTCGAATGGGGCGGCTTTAATGCTTGTGTGATAACTGTTATTATATGAGAAGTCTATAAGAGGTAAATGAGTATCCCAGTTACTACCTAAATCTATCACATATGCATGAAGCATGTCTTCCAACGTTTGGATGGTTCGTTCGCTTTGTCCATCGGTTTGCGGATGAAATGCCGTGCTTAGATCCAAGCGATTCTTGAAAGAATTGCCAAATCCTTGACATAAAGCGACCCTCCCGATCTGAGATTATCGAAATAGGCACTCCATGACGTGCCACAATCTCGTTGAGGTAAATTTCAGCTAACTTCGCGGTACTGTCTTTTTCACGAATAGGTAAGAAATGAGCTGACTTGGTTAATCGATCAACGATAACCCATATCATGTCATGACCACGAGAGGTCTGCGAGAGTCTGTTGGTGCATACGTCTGTCGACTTCGTCTTGTATCGAGTCTTGTATGTGTATAGATAGATCAGGGCACGTTATACGAGGAAACTGTCAAAAATAGGTTAGAAGGTAATTTCGCACGAAATTACAAAGTGTAATTTCGCACGAAATTAACTCTTGGTATTTCACACGAAATAGTAATTTCGTGTGAAAGTAATTTCGTATGAACCTGTTCATGCGAAATTAGCCAACCTATAAATAGGTGCCTTGTGATTTCGTTTGAAGTAGTTCTAACTTTCTGGTTTCAGTACCGAACTGCTGCCGAAGTGTCTACTCGCTGTAAATCTTTGTCAAATCAATCAATAGACAGTTTAAAGTGAATATCCAGCTGAATTGAACTTGATACGTTTGTTCCCGCCTCTCGTATTGACAAAAAACTCTTCTGTTCGACTCGTTCGGGTCAGAAAACGATCCTACAAGTGGTATCAGAGCTCAGGAGGAAGAGTTCATACCAATTCAGTTGAAAATTCTGATTTCTACACCTTCTTTTCAAAATTAAACTTGATTTCACGGTCAAAATGTCTTGAATTTCACATAATATACGCGCAATAGTGTTTTAACAAACCCTTGAAAGTTTCAGACTTAAAATCGGACAAAAACTTGATGAATTTTAGCAAAAACAGCTCGAGATGGTGACATCAGCAGTATTTCACACGAAATAAGCCTTATTTCGCACCAGATTGGAATTTCGTTTGAAAGTTTCACACGAAATTAGTTATTTCGCATCAAGTTGGTATTTAGTTTGAAAGGGTGTTATTTCGCACAAAATCAGTGATTTCGCACAGGATTGGTTATTTCGCTTGAAAGAGTATTTCGTTCCAAAGGGTATTTCGTTTGAAGGAGTTATTTCGTTTGAAATTGACTGTTTGTGATTTCTTGAAAACCGAATCATGGAAGAGGAATTTTACAACGCCTTTGCAACTTCGATTAGCATTGTACATGTCACACCCTGGCTTTTGCGGAAGCATGGGTTTAATTGGTGTGACTTCTTAATACCATAGCAACAATCACAACAATGCTATATGACAAAATACGGGATGTTCATCCATTAAAATAGTTTAGAAAAAAAGCATAACATATTGTCTTTAAAAACATCAACCACTGAATACGTTACAAACCATGACTTGTTTAAAATGAGTTCATAAGACTCAACGAAGAACTACCAACAAAACGAGGATTTAAGACATGCAACCCGTCCAGGAATGAGTTACACTTCTAAAACCCTATGACCCTGAATGACATCCTTATCTAGTACGCAGCTAACATGCACCACTTGCCAGATCCTATTCATTCCCTAAAATACATGTAATTTGAAAAAGTCAACAAAAGTTGAGCGAGTTCATGTGTAAGTGAGTATATAAAAGCCTTTAAAATGTCTGTATAAGTAAAAGTCCCTGGTACGTAGAAATTTAAAGAAAAACCTGATCACCATTGGGTTGCAAAACCAATAGTATGTGTGAAATGATGCAGGAAGACTCAAACCTAGCAAATTTGTCTCCGGTATGAAGACATAGTCACCACTATGGGCCGCCCCGGCCTCATGGGTGTGGGCTCGCTACACCCAAATAGATCTATCACTCATGTCCCGTGGTCCTACAATGAGGATTAATGGCCTTAAGCGTTGTACCCACCACTCACATGATCGCATAGTAAAAACCCTCCTTAAGCTAACCATACCATAATAAATGTCTGTAAATGTCTGTATAAGCCTGTAAATGTTTGTAACATGTATTTCACCCCCGAAATGTAAAAACTGAAAATAGTTAAGAGAAAAGCGGGACATGAACTCACAGTAGTGCGTCTTGTACCGAAACTCAAACTCTATCTGCTACACGACAACCTACACGCACTAATGTCTATTAGGCGAACGGGTGCCTTGGCTTAGAGTTTAATGTTTAGAGTTGTGTTACTTATTGATTCGCGTGATAAATATTTGTTCGTTCAATGTTCTAGTAAATTTTAGTCTTAGAAAGCAATTATTTACTAAATGTTAAAATTCTCGGAAAATTTCGCCATAGACTCCTTTGTAAATAGAGGGGTCCATGCTTAAGAGCATATCATTTTCTTTTTTACAAATATCTCGTAGAGTGTTCCCACATAGCCAACCCGCCAATCATACATGCAATGCCCTATTTACGTCTTTTCAGCTTTATTCATCAAAACTGGACTGTTTTCGAGTATTTAAATAAAATAGTTAACCTTTTCCAAAAATTCTCAAATTTTTACAGAATGTCATATATAATCCAAAATTTATTGTATAAAAATTTCGGGGACGAGTTCATTACCAATTTTTTTATAAAAATTCTTTTACCTGACTGCAATCAGATTTGTTACTTTCTGATTGCAGTTTTACGGAAAAATTCACTAAAAATCCATCGTAAGTCCGATCGACGAAGTTCCAGTTGGAGGGTCACGGAAACAACAGTGATCATCTACAGTAAAATTTCCATGAGCTGATTCTGAATACAACACACTTTTTCAGCAGAAATATTTTAGCTTGAGCTATTGTCTAAAAATAATTCTTTAAAAATAGTAAACGATCTCGAAAAATTACGATTCCAGTGCCATTTGTTCGGTTGTTCAAAATTACACAATTTAGACTCCAGAAATTCAGTTTTTCAATTAAAAATGACCCAGTTACAGCCTGTTGAAGTTGGCTGGAAATTTCAATCCGCATGTTTATTTCAGGTTTAGTGTTTCTAAAAGCATTTTAGCAAGGGCCCTAACCATGATTTATCAATAACTAAATGATCAAACACCATGCATGCATTCACCAAACGCAAACCAACCCGATAACATCATCATGCAAACCTTTTTATATATGATTTTATGTATGGTTTCAAGTTCATATTTTTAGTGTTTTAGTTTCTTGTGATTTTTCAACATCATCCTACTATGAATCATAACAAATAACAATATGAAGCAAGGGTGTGAAGGGACTTACTACTAGCACAAGGCTAGGATAGAAATCTGGAATAAAGATGAAGCAAGCAAACAGGTCTTTCTTGAGAGTTCTTCAACTTGCACTTCTATGGAGGAGCTTCAAAGCTTGAAATGAGAAATTGTAGTGGAGAAGATGGAGAGTGTGCAAGTGATGGAGGTGGTTTTGGTTTGGGGGAGCCAAAATAGGGAGAGGGAGGTGAGGGTTGGAGTGTGGTGTTAGAAGAAATGATGAGATATCTTGGAAATTGTAGGATTTCTTACAAGATTTGGCAAGTCCCACAAGCAACACACAAGTTTTCAGCCAATAGAACAAGGAGGCATGTAGAATATGATTAGGGTGGGTCCCCATGGCTGGAAATCGGTTGGGGGGGGGGTTAATATGAAAAAATTTGGTAATTAGTAGGTAAGTATATAAGAGGTTAAGGGTATTTTCTAAAATAGTGGGTGTATGACATGTTTCTATAGTGTGTGGGGATTTATTGTGACCATGATTATTTAAGAATAATAAAATAATGTTTCTTACAAAATTTTGGTGTCCCGGGTATTGTCCGGTTGTTCGGTTACGTATCGTTCCGTTAAAGTGTTAAATTGTACCGTATAGCGTCTTTTATGCATCTTTTTGAAACGAAATCATTCCTGGCAGTTAGGAAAGTATACAGGACCACTCTGCTATATTTGTATATTCTACTGGTATAATAAAATGCTGAATTTAATAAAAGAAGGTAGAATTCTGTTTTTAAATTGTGTTTTAGGCACTTCCCGGCAATATATCTATCCCCTAATGACGCTGTCTTATGGTCCTCACTTACCTTTGCTACAAACCAGTGTAGTACTCTATCCCTGGCTCATACTGGACATAATAATATTGTCTGTCTAAGTGCTGGCATTGTCAGCATTATTTCTGAATCAACCGTTCAGTGTGTCAACTGTGCTGAGTGCATCAAGTATGTCACTAATGTAGGTGTGTAATGAATGGAGTGACTGTATAAAATGTGATGCATGTATATATGATATAGAATCATAGAGCAGTTTAAATTGTCAGTTGTAATCAAGCACAGTCATTAAGCACGTAATTAAGATTAATTAATTTGTACAGTACCTGAAATTTTGAGGGTTGTCACAGTACAAAACACAATGTTGGAAAACGAAACGCGCACTATGCAAAAACTGCCAAAACTCATGAACATTGAGGAGTATAAAGGATGGGATGAACGATTTGAGAATTGGGTACAAGCAAATTATTTGGATGCTTGGGAATGTGTTGAAACGAAATATGTTAGACCTATGACTGATGATGAGGAGATTATTGCAATTAAAGATCTAAGTGCAGAAGAGAAAAAGAAATACAAAGATGAAAAGATGATGACCAGTTTATTACATCAAGCTGTTAAGGAAGATATCTTGGTTTTATTGCAACACAATGGAACTGCTTATTCTATCTGGAAAGCATTAAAATCAAAGTTTGTCGGTAGTAAAGAGATGATTAAAAACAAAAAATCACTTTTGAAGAAAGAATTCGATCTATTTCGTGGTTTGAGAACTGAAAACACTAAGCAGATCATCGAAAGATATTGCAATTTGTTAGTCAACGTGAAGAGGGTGAGCATTACAAAAGATAATGAAGAGTTGATTGAAAAATTAGCCGATGCATTGCCACATGAAACTTGGGGCACATATCTCATGATGTTAAGAAATAAGAAAGATTTTAGCAATTTGACACTGAGTAAGTTCATTGAAAAACTTGAAGCTCAGGAAATGGAACAAAGGAAGATATCAAGAATGAACGATTTTGATGGAGAGCAAGATATCGGTCTTTATTACAAAGGAGGTATTAGTGATAAGACCAACATGTCACCAAAGGTTGAGACTGCATTCAATGCTAAGAGTTCGTCTGGAGGTTCATCTAAAGGATCAAACAGCAAAACAAGTTTTTCTTTATATCCATCATTTGATCCAAACTTGTCAACAACAAAGAATGGCAAGATGCTTCAATGCAACATTGTATTAAACCTTGAAAATGATCACAATTTTTCGGAAGAGGTTGCAAAAAGTCACTTTTCTTTGTTGGGGACTGTGCTGGAATCATATGGAAGTCTAGTAGTAGGAAGGATCGGGAATCCAATGTTGACAAAAGAGGATTACGATCAAATTGATGCAGAGGAAATGGAATTGATGGATATAAAGTGGTGTTTGGCGAGTGTTTTGAGAAGAGCCGAAAAGTTTAAACAAATTACGGGAATATATGATTTCCGTGATGCAAATGTTTCTACTTTAGGTTTTGATAAATCTAAAGTTTCTTGTTTTCGTTGTAGGGAAAAAGGACACTTCAAGAGAGAGTGCACAAATCGCGAAGCAAGTGGAGCTCAAAATCCGTTCAACAACAATGATTACTATCGGAAAGCAATTTATCATCAAGTTGCTCAACAACCACATCAACAACAACGACAAACTGCTCATGCCAGGAAGGAGATTGAAGAATCATCAAAGAGAGCTTGTATGGTGAATCAAGATGATAAAAAGTCAACAAAAGGATCCAGTTGGGATAAATATATTTCAGCTGACAGCAAAGCATGTCTGATAGATCAAGATGATGAAAGACTACCAGAAGGTTTTAGCTGGAAAAATTTCAGTTGCGATGATTATGATCCTAACAAAACTCCAAATCACAAAGCTTGTGTTGCTCGAGTTGCTGAAGACAGTGATAATGATGATGATTATTATGCAAGGAGAATGGAAGAGCACTTAAGAATGATGGAAGAGAGTGACAATGATGATGGAAAAGTTAAAAAGAAAAAGAAGAAAGTTAAGAAACAAGTCAGTAGTGATGATGAAGAAGTTCCTGTGATAAAAAGAAAAGTAAAAGAAGTTCCAGTTTTTAAAGTTGATACAGAAGCTGATGCACAAAAGATTCAGGTGAAATGTGAGAATTGTGAAGCAGTGAAAAAGCAAAACAGTACTTTGATTCACAACATGAACAGATTGAAAGAATCTTATGATATTCTTAATAAGTCAATGAATCTATACAGTCAAACAAGCAATGAACAAGCAACAGCTATGAAGACACTTCAAGGAGCTTTCATGACAAAGCAGAAAGTTGTCAATAATTACATTGAAAAGTGTGATGTTCTGGAACAGAAACTGGAAACCCAAAGGATTGAAACAGAAAGAGTTAATAGATTGTTAAAAAGATACTCATGTACTTCTTATGTTATTGACAGGATTTATCCAACCGTTGAAGGCATGAAGGCATTTAAGAAGAGGATACTGAAGAAAAGAATTCTTGTAAGAAACATAGTGCCAGTTATACAAAGTGTCCGCCTCCGCTTGAAAATGGATATTCTCCACGAAATCCAAATTCAGAAAGAGTAAAAAAGGCAACCAATTGAAAGTGGTAGTCTGAGTCTTCAGAAAATTTTCCAGACAACATCGATGTTACTTTTACATCATCTGACACTGATCATGAGTCCGAATTAATAAAGAAAGTGGTCGATCAGGTGTTGGATAACGATGAAAACGAGGAGTCAAAGTCGGAGTCAAAGTCTGAAAAGTCAAGTCCAACAGTCAAAAAGGGCAAACGGGTTTACAATAAAGAGTTTCTGTTATCAAAATCTAATTTCAATGATGAACCAATCAAAAGTAGCATATACTTTGAATGATTCTGGCAAATTATATTCTGATGAAGAATTTCCAATAAGAGGTGTTAAAACTGAAATGATCAAAAAGGTTTTCAAACTAACAGAAATTAATATTTCTGAAATAAAAGATGTAAATCTTACTGATAAACCTAAAAAATACACCTCAAGAGTTCAACATAGAGAAAACAAGAAAAAAGGTTACAGTTCTGGTTTTCAAAAGAAACCAAACCATAACGGTAATTTCAAAAGGAAAGGTCTTGGATTTATTCCATCTAAAAATCATAAAAATGAGAAAACTTATAAACCAAAAACTGTTTTTGTTTCAGGAATATCATCTGAAGAAGAAAAGGAGCAATTGTTCAGAAAGTAGACTAACAAAGAATTCCTTGCAAAGAAGCAAGATGAAATGAAGAATGAAGTTGTTCAGAAGAAGATGGAGACTAGAACCTGTTTTCAATGCAAAATTGTTGGTCATATTGCCAGGAACTGTCCAAAGACAATTCAAACAAAACAGGGAGTCTCTGAAAAACTGAAAGGAAAGATTGTTGAGAATGAACTACCAACCAAACAATTTAAAATCTTCAAAATTCAAAGTTTGAGGTTGGTGAATGTTCAAAAAGGTTTTACAAGAGAAAAGAAAATCTTAACAACCACAAGTGGGTTGTTAAGAAATCTGATGATAGTACTAGCAATGATTCTGATTCATCAAAATCAGAGGAGTTATTTTCAGGCGATGAATCTGATTCCACAAAATCAGAGGAGCCACAAGGTGTGATAAAAGAAGAGAAATTAGTTCCGCCATTGGATGATGAAAATTTTCCACCATTGAGGGCTGAGAATTTTAAACAAAAAGTTGGTAGAATTGAGATTTCAAATCAATTTTTCTCAGAAAAGAAAAAAATTGATACTGAAAAAGCTTTTAACCCCACAGTTCAAAATATTTTTGGAAAAATGGTTGATGGGAAGGTCAAAGGGGTAAAGGAATTTTATGAGAAGAAAATAAAGAAACCAGTAAAAGATGGGTCGTCCCAGGTTTGTTACTGGGATGGAACCAATTATGATTGAAAATCAGGACTTGTCGGAGCTTCCAGGTTGGTAAGTGTGAAGCAGGTATCGGCATCTTTCTTGAATTTTGTTTGTTTGTGAATCTTCAAGTGGTTGAAGAAGGATTTTATTCCACAAAGTGGTAAATCAGGGACATTAAGTTGTACTTGATTTTCTACAAGTGGTATTTGTTGATTGATTTTAAAATTTTTATATTTTTCAAAAAAGGTTGAAGTTGAAAGAACAAGGTGATGAATTGATCCCCTAACCTACAAGTGGTTTCATGAGATCAACAAAACTTATTTTCGCGAAAAACCATTTGATTAAAACAAACTTAAGTGTTTTGAAATCATAATGGGAAAATAGTTTGTTGTAAGGGGGAGTTCTGATTGTTTATGCCAAGTGGATGGCGAATTGAAGTGATTTGATATCAGTTGTCACTTTATTTGTACAGTTTGTTTTCAAATTTTTAAAATGATTTTGAATTTTAGGGGGAGTAAGAAATTTCAGAAAATCCAAAAACATTTGAAAATTTGAAAAAGTAAAAAACATGATAAAATGAAAAAAATGAGTTTTGTTGTGAAAAAAGAGGAAATGATCGTACATCAGTGGACTATCACAGCACGCTAAAGAATTGGAAAGTCAAATGTGATAAACGGTCTCACTGATGATGTGCCAGTAGGTTTTTACACATTTAGTAAATTGTGTCGAGATATAAACCTAAATTTCAAACTTACTTATCTCGTGGGGAACATCTCTCGGATATATGGGTAACCCCCGAAATCTTGTTTGAAAGGTCCCTCTTTCTGAGATACTAGGTCTTTATACTCAGTGATATCTGGGGTATTATCCCGGGACTTCTGATTTTGCGGAAGCAATGGCCTAGTCCCTGTATAATACTTTTTGCTTGCTTGAAATATAGCACACCCATCAGCATAAAAGATGATGAAACATTGCAAAATGCTAATCATGTGTTGTTGAAGAAAAGATTCTCTAAAGGGAACACACCTAAAGTCGAAGCCATCATCTCTCTGATTTTGTGGAAGCAATAGCCTGAGCTCTCATGGCCCTCGCATTTAACCCTTTACAGATATCATCTAGGTATACTCACCTGTAAGACTGAATATTGGGATCTGGATACGGGAGTATATTCTGAGGTGGGGCACACGTATAAGTTTAAGTCTCTAAAACACTAATTTCATATCTCGAAACAGTTGAACATCGTGTGAAAATTTAAGTGGATCAGTATATTGACAATCTAAGTGAATCGTTTAAAACTGAAAATGTATAAAGCTTAACGGTGTTAGTGTTTTGTCTCAAAAACTGATATGATCATCTTACAAAAATTCACAAAAATATTGTCTGTAAATATTTCTTTATTGTTTTTCGTTAAAATAAAAAATCCAAAAAGATTTTAGTGTGTTTTAGCATAATATTTTGAAAATTCAAAAAGATTTTTAACAACTGATATTGATGAGCTGATTTTCAAAATTCTGAACATGATGAACAAGTTTGGGAGAGTCTGTTTAAATTGAGAAAAAGATGAATATCTTGCCCACAAGTGGTCATTAGAAGTTTTTTAAATGATAAATCATTCTATTCATACAAGTGGTTCATCAGAGATTAAAATTGTAAAATCATTTATTGATTTGATTAATACCTGCAAATGATGTATAAATTTGTCAAATTTTAAATTTGTGAAATTTATTTTGAGGCAGAGAATGTGCAGGTAAGCCAAGTTTCGATTCCTGAAGAATCTGTGAGTAGAGAGAGTCAGGTTTTGATCCTGAGCAGGATGTGAGCCAGGTCACGATTTTGAACCTGTGAAAGCCAGACTGCGATCCCAAGCACAATTTAAGGGGGAGTATGAAGTTGTATAGTGCAAGGCTCTGATCATGAATCTGAGGATGCTGATGAACTTAAGGAATCAAGAGATCTGATCAAGAGAAGATATAGCCAGGTCAAGATTGTTAGTGCATACATCTGTCGACTTCGTCTTGTATCGAGTCTAGTACTAGATATGTTAGATCAGGGCACATTGTACGGGATAATAGAGTTTTAGAGTTGATTTCCCACGAAATGTTGATTTCCCACGAAATGTTGATTTCCCATGAAATGTTGATTTCCCACAAGATGAACATTGCACTTTCGTGGGGAATTAGAAACTCTATAAATAGGCTAGTGATCTTGTTATTTGGTGGGGAATCAGAATATTGTACCGAAGTGCTGCCGGTGTGTTTCCTGATTGTAATCATTGTATTTTCAATCAGAAGAGAGTTTAAAGTGAAGATTAAGCTGTTTCTACCTTTGTTTCCTGTTTTCCGCACTTGAAACGAAGTAAAACTCCTCTGAACGACTCATTCGGGTTCGTACACGATCCTACAAGTGGTATCAGAACCACGAGGAGGAGTTCTGCAGAATACAGCTGAATTTGATTGCATTTCTTACTTCTACACCTTCTTTCATTATCTCAGCAAGATTCCACGGTCAAAATTGGATCAATTTCTCACAGTCTGTGCAAAACTACAAATTAACAAATCCTTGAAAGTTTGAGACCAAAATTCGCAGTAAAAATGACCAAAACAGACCCCCGAAGTGATTCCGCTCGAACTGACCAGTTCCTGATTCCGCTCCAGATTAGCTTTATTGGTCTGATTCTGCTCGAAAGTACACTGATTCAGCTTGAGATTATCTGATTCCGCTCCAGATTAGCTTCATTGATCTGATTCCGCTCCAAAGTTACCAAATTGTTGATTCCGCTCCAAGTTGATAAATCAAAGATTCCGCTCCAAAGTCTCCAAAGGGTTGATTCCGCTTTAAAACATTACTGATCCCGCTCCAAACAGACATCAAACAGATTCCGCTTGAGAGTTTGGTTGTGATTCCGCTCCAAATTGCATTGTTGATATTCCGCTTGAACCTGCAAAGTTGTGATTTCGCTCCAAGTTGCAAAGTTGTGATTTCGATCCAAGTTGCAAAGTTGTGATTTCGCTCCAAGTTGCAAAGTTGGTATTTCGCTTCAAGTTGCATAATTGGTGATTTCGCTTGAGTGGGTTTACTGCTGAAACTGGTTATTTCGCTTGAAACATTTGTCTTTGAACTACGTGCTTGTGAAAATGGATAACGATTTCTACAACGCGTTTGCTACTCCGACTACTCCGGCTTCCGTTGATCAGAATATGAACTTAGAAAACGAGACCGGAACATTACAAAAGCCCCCGAAACTGATGAGCATAGAAGAATACTACGGATGGAAAGACAGATTCGAAAACTGGGTTCAAGCTAACCATCTCAGATCTTGGGAGTTCATTCTAAAGAAATATGTATTACCACATACTGATCTGCAAGTTGAGAAAGCAATATCTGAGTTTAGTGATCAAGAACGTAATATGTATAGAGCTGAAAAAATGATGATCAGTCTGCTTCAGCAAGCAATCAAAGAAGACATCTTTATGCTACTTCAACATGACAAGACATCAAAATCAATATGGGATGCTCTTCGAGTCAAGTTTGAGGGTAGTGAGAACATGATTAAGAGTAAAAAGGCACTGCTTAAGAAAGAATTTGATCTATTCACAAGTTTGCCCGGGGAAGATACCAAGAAGCTAATTGAAAGATACTGCCACTTGGTGCGATCCATGTCGATGCTTAGTATAAAAAAGATCGTGACGAATGGGTAGACAAGTTAGCTGACGCTTTACCACAAAATGAATTGGGCACATACTTGATGATTTTGAAAAACACTGGGGTTTATGATGGGTTAACGATTTCTCAGTTTATCGAGAAGATTGAGGGTCAAGATTTGGAACAGCAAAATATTGCGAGGATGAACAGTCCAAGTGGTCAACAGGATGATAATTCTGACAAATCAGTAGAGTTTGATCAAACACCAACTGACAATAACAGTGATGATAAAGAAGAAAGACATATTAATGTTGCAAAATCTCATCTCTCTCCTGAAAGTTTTCATTTTTATTTTGCAGATCGCTTGGAGAAACTGAAGGAGAAACGGGCTGCAAAAGAACAAAAAGAAATGAAGTCTGAAAGTGTTGCTGAGAAGAATGTTGAGACTGAGCAGGTTGATGAAGCAAAAAAGGTGACTGAAGCAGAAAAAGTGGTTGAGATGGAGAAGATCATCGAAGTAGAAAAGATTGTGGAAGTCATCAAGCCTTGCATAAAGTGTTTGGAACCTTGCAAGGAATGTGCAGCAAAAGATGAAAAGTTGGTTGAGCTTGAAAAAATGAAAGAGCAATTACTGTTCAATCTAAATTATGTGAAAGAATCTTACGATGTTTTGAACAAAACAGTAACTGGTCTTCAAAAGACTAACTCTGAGAGAGAAGATGCATTGCAAATGCTGAATGCTGTGATGATGACAAAGCAAAAAGCTATAAATTTCTATATCGAAGAAAGTGCAAAGTGGAAGCAAGAGTTAGAGACCGAGAAAATTGAAAATGAGAGGATCAGACGATTATTACAAAGTTAATCTAGTTCTGACTATCTTATTGATCGAATTTATCCAACTGTTGCAGGTTTTGAAGCCTTTAAAGATGATGAAAAGCCAAAGAAGAAGGATACTGGTAAGAAACCGAGTGTTACCTATAACAAGTGTCCGCCTCCAATATGGGAAGGTTATTCTCCCAGAAAACCAAAGGAGG